>CABEEJ010001010.1:148088-175997 GCA_901482245.1 Timema douglasi | reverse complement strand
CCTTATTGAGAGGGGTAAAGAACTCTAGATTATAGAAAACCGTACCACGATCCAATGTGTACCGGTAGAAGCTTCATTACATACCTGGGTCAGATGTCATCAGAGGGCTCTTAAAAACCTTCTTACTAAAAAAGTAACCCTCCCCCTACCCCCGATGCACCCTCAAAAAATGCCTATCAGAGTAAGTAGACGCGAGTACTCACTTCAACCCTTTCGACTCTTCTGGCCAGTCCAACGACCTTGAGCCCATGTCTGACGAGTTCCTGAGCGATCGCGGCTCCTATCCCGGAGCTGGCGCCCGTCACAAGAGCGACCTTACCCGACCAACGCTCCATCTGCGCAATGTATTACCTTCTTCGCTGTTCTTTTGGACACACTCTACTGACGAAGCCTTGATGAGCACCTTTAAATACCGCTCTTTTTATAAAAAAAATCTTCGTCATGGCCTACACCCGGGATGAGTCAAGGACTGATGTAACAGCGCGTAAGAGTACAATGTCATTGTAGTATCGTCAGTAAACAGCATTCACACGTGTCACGATGACAAGCAGAAATTCTCGTTCGTATCTTAAAAAAACTCGTAAGAGGATAAAGATGGATAGGATCAAAATGTTTTTGTATACATTAGTTTGTAGCTACACGGTAGATTCTAGATAGTTTGAACTATCGAAAACTAGAATTACACGTTATACTCGGGTGAAAAAATGAATTATACTTACAATGTTTTTGAGTGTAAAAAATAATTATTAGTCATTGGAATGAAGTTTGTGAGGAGCATGTTAGCTGTCACGAGGAGGAAAAGGATTAGGAGTGAAGTTATCCGGGGGACAGGGAGTACATGAGATAGTAGAGGGAGCAAGGTTGAGATGGTTTGGTCATGAAAAAAGAGAAAATACCAAAGAGAATGATGAGGTATGTAGGGAAAAAAGACCGCAAACGAAACCAAGAAAGAGATGGGATGAGAGGGGGAGTCCAATGTAATTGTTCGCATCCGGGTTTTTGGTTTGTAGTTACGCTACTGTTATTGACCCATTCGATGGTTTACAAATATTCAAATGAAAAGTATTTAAATTCTTGTTATATATATGTATATATCATATACAGTATATATAACATTACTATATATTATATATAATTATAACATTACCAAAGTACTAAAATATATAAATACTAAATATATAATGAAATATATACTTACATTTAGATCATTATTTTAAAAAAAAAATTATGAAGAGCTTAGCAAAAAAAAAATCACGTTCAGGCATTTTTTTTTATAATTAAGTGAGTTAAAGTGAAATGTTTTGTGATGTGCATAATAAAATGTCCAGTATGCTGTTTTTTAAATGTGGTTTGAGAAAAATAAGTTAACCAAATGTATAACTCCTTTGATTTTTCCATACAATAAAATTACAGAGTACATAAGCGCAATTAAAAGAGGTGTGCAGAGTCTTCAAGAGATTTTTTCCAATGATCTTGATTCCGTATTTTACAAATTCCTGAGTGATCGTGGCCTTAATCCCGTCGATTGATTCCGTCACTAGAGCTATGTATACCACCAACGATAAATGTCGTTGTTTTAAAAATTATTTACTGCAGTTATATTATACTATTCTTAATAAATGACTAAGTATGTCTATGGTTTAGAATGTGTTTTACATGTCTCTGTTTCATCATAGAAAGCAAGGTACCATACGCGATAGATAGCCTAAACTACAAAGTTCAAGATGAATAAGTCAACAAATCTCAAGGATTAAAATATTATATCTTGAAATATGTCACAAGTTTTAAAAATAATTGTTTACATAGCCAAGATAAGCTGTGAAATTAAGTATTTTTTTATCTTTTGTGGAAAAATGTAGATCATATTTCTAGATCACACCTAAATTTAAAACATAAATAAGTTGCAGTCTCATTTTAATGTCCTAGTTTGAAAATAAAAACATTTATTTATATTGAAGGGAGTAAAACAATCCTTAACATATCAAGTACAAATAATAGTAATTTCTAAAGTTGAGCTACCTTAAGAAAAGAATACAATTGACAATTGGAATTCATATCCTGTTATTCTTAAGACTTTGTCAGCACCATCCTCTCAGAAAATTATGATGTTACAAAATAAACTATTGTGACTTAACTTTTAATTGTATTTGAAATAGATTTTCACAAATTGAAAGGAATTTGTATCGGTGGGAGTGGTGGCCCTTGTCAGGATATTTTGCGGACCGTAGAGTAATTCTATTATCCATTAGGTCTACTTGTTTTTGCAACTGTCAAAGTCTTCCATCTTTAGCTTCACCACAAGCATTTTGAAATGTGAAGAGAGTAAAATAATTCTTGCTACAGTTTTTAAAGTTTAAAATATTTCTACCTATTTGAAATCATGATTAGGAATTATTGTACTTGTATGTGTTTGAGGAAATGGTTGTGATACAATATAAAGTAAGTATTTGAATTGAAAGTGTTGGTATTCCATAAAAAGAGCTGTTTAATTGTATTATAACTATGAACATATTACTAAATTTAAATTAAATATTATATTAAGACATTAGAGATGAACGCTTTCCTTGTTGACACGTCTGTTAGAATATATAAAGAGAAATATAAAAGTATTTTTAGATACTTCACCTCACAACTTTGATCTTGCTGTGTTTTTATGACTAAATGATACAAATAACAAGATTTCATACTTAAGTACTCACACTAGAGGTCACAGGGTTTAAGACGTCAGACTACCTTGACTGGATAGTTGGAGTGTGAGGCTTGAATTCTAGCCGTAAACACTGCCAGATAGTGGCCTAACGTCATATCTACTCGAATATGCTGGTACAGTTCCTTAAACAGATAGCCATTGCACCCTTACGCCATTAAAAACGTGGTTACTATAATAATTAGTGTAAGCCACCCCAATGCTAAAGTAGTTTAAGACCAGTGGCGGATCCAAGGGGAGGGGGCGTAATGGAAGCGATTTCCCCCCATCTGCTTTAGCCTCCTCCCACGCGTAGAAAATAATAAAAAATATTGAAAGCAAAACTCTTAATGTTGTGAAGAATAACTGACTAACATCTCACCCCTCCCCCTGACTCCTTCATAACCTAATTAATCACTCTTTCAACTTCGTTCTAAAGTGCATAGAATGCAAATGGCTTAAATCTTTAAAATGTTCAGTAATTAGATCACTAATTACAGTACAGTAACCAATTATTGGTATAAAATGTTTTTTATTAATACTGTACTAAATCATTAAATACTTTCAGTGTAAAATTACTAAATTTTTATTTATGTTTTTTTAGTATCAAAATGGTGTTTTTATTGAAAGTACTTTTCATTATTATGACTATTAGTTAAACTCAGTTTTATAAATTAGCAGTATTGTTAGCATTATTATTAAAATTGTTATAGATTAAAATCTTGATTAATTGAAATAATTAAATTTATATTAGAAGGAACCCTTAAGAAAACCAATCACCCCCTCAACAACAGGTCCTCGATTCACCCTTGTTTAAGACATTATGCGCGCGTTGTTCTTGGTGTATGTTAAAGGATTGGTGTGAATAATACCCCGTTTTGAAAACCACATTTGATTATTATTATTATTATTATTTGGTCTGTATCTGTTGAGATACTGTACGTTTACTATCGACGGAGAGTTTTAAAATCCTGTCCATCGGCGCCTCATGCGTTTTACTAGCGCCATTAATTTCTAAGCACAGTGCCAATTGGATCGGCCTTAATGGCTCGTCTACGTACTCGCTTGTCGGGAGTTGGAGTGGTATTATTCATTTTAAATGATTTTATCGGTCCAACCATATTTGTTTTTGGTCGGTTGAACGCAAGGTGTGGCCACGCAAGAGATGGATAGTGTTCATCTCTTTCCGACAATTCCGATTTAGTAGTTACTACTACGGTTGCGGCATTCAATATAGACACTCAATACCAGTGGCGTATTCTGAGACAAATTAACAGGTATGCTGTATTCTAAAAGTTGCAGGGGCGATTTGGGATCCAAGGACCCTCAACCACTGTTGATCAAGAACGTCAAGGGATTATTTCATGGGATATAATTGAAGTTGTGTCCATATTATAACAGTGGTTTTCGAACGATTATTATTTCCCCTTAACCGTATGCTATCTTAGAAAATTTTAAGGCCTACCCCCCCCCCCCTACTCCTATATTTTCTCTTATTTTATTTATCCATAACGATGATTTCCATCCGCTAAAAATGTAATAAAAGTAACTCCATGGTGTCGGCCCGCATTCAGGCTATACCTACCGAGAGTGGCTACCAAACTGTTTGGCGAATTAGTGCCAACTTTTGCGGATAGAGGGTGTCATGTGGTCAGCACAACGATTACTCCAGCCATTAATCTCGGCTTTCTATACCGGAGTCACTACTACTTAATTCGAGTAGCTCCTTATTTATCCACCCTAGGTTGAATATAACCCGTTCACGACCCACTGATTCCCAGATAATCTGGACGCACCGGGAATCAAACCCGGGACCTCTGGGTCCGTAGCCAGAACCTATGATCACTAGACCACATAAGTGGTCCTCAAATTGTAATGATATCTATATGGTTAGAAATTTAAGTAAATATTAATGTCAGGGCTAAGAGTGGTATGAGCACATTTCTCAATGAATAAGAGAGAGAGATCCTATTCAATTAACCTAGTGTGATTAAAAGCACAGAGAAATACTCAAAGCAAACAATCATTATAAGAGTAAAATGAAGTGATACATCGATCAAGCGTCCATCAGATCTTGGTGAGAGGGAATCAGGTGGATTGTCCAGCTCACGTTCCAATTAAAACTATTTCTTAAAGCCTAACTTATCTCGCACAATGCTGTTTGGAAACAAACGAGTCTTCCAGCTTGAGAATTTATGCTCCAGAAGTTATTTAGATTCGTAAACTCTGACTAACATGGGGGAGATTATTTAGGACTATTAATACTCTATCGCTACGTTATTGGTTTACTGCTAACATATTTACACATATCTTTTGCTGTAAGCAGTGGTGTACCCAAGGGGGAGAGGGGCAAACAGAGTATTTGACCCCTCCCCCCCTCTTTACCCAACACCATAAATAATGTTAATAGAAATTTAAATAATATTAAGTATAACTAAAATATTTAGCATTGAAGATAAATCGAATGTATATGCTACATTTTAAGACCAGGCTTCAGACTTAAGCCTAATATTCAAAATGTTTATCGCTACACACAAAATTAACAATTGGACAAAACATACAAAAATAGCTTCAATACCATTTGTATTATTTAAATCTCTTAATTACTATAAAACTACTCGAAATGATCTATAAAAGCATTTAATATTTATAATATTCTCGGCTTTCAGGGCTTAGGAGGCTGTGCAACCCCAAACCTGCTCTCTCCATCAAAATGCAATTCTTGCTACAGTCTTTATTGAATGCCTCCCCACAAAGTAAATAGCTGGCTGATTTAGTAAATTATAAGAAGATATATTTTATTCTACCTTTTCCTTATAAATCATCTTGAAACTGTGAAATCACACACCTGACTTTTGGGATTCCTCGATGTATAATTGTATAAAATCACAATGACTAACAAGTCGTTAACTAAAAAACACTATTAAAAATCCACGATCCTTTCTACTAAAGAAAAACAAGAATTACCGTCAACTACGCTTAAAGTAGCCTCGTCACCCACCCCCCACCCCCTCTTTTCCCCACACTATCCGTGGTGAAATGCCTAAATTTGAAAGAGTGGTTAAATGTGTTTGCCACATACATGATAATACATGTGACTATAATACCTAAACATAAATCAATGTATTTAATTAGTGTATAGTAATTAAGTTACGTATACTATTATTTTACAATTAATTATATATATATTATGTATTTTTACTTAAACTATACTAATTAGCTTAATAAATAAACATTGTGATCTTGAATCTTTTCTCAATAGTTGGCACAGTACTTAGCTTGCTTCACAGGAACAGCATGACCTTGGGTGTAAAAACCTGAGCTCATTGGCCAATTACTTATGGGCGAGCGGAAAGGAATGTGTTGCAACCCCCTAGACATTGGGCAAAGTCATTAGAGCCTCCGAGCTTGCCTTGCGGTTTTCAAGCAGCAAGCCCTGGGTTTCCTATTGCGCTAAGTAGAACCTTTTGGAGGAAGAATTACTTAAAACACAGTATTCTTGGAATATGATACAATATTAGTTTTAAAATTAATTACATGTATATTTATAAACAATTTAAACATTAGTATTTACACAGTTTGCACATCCAGAATTGAACTAAACAAAAAAACTAGTCCATATCATTATGGGTATGTGGGTATGTAGTAGTGGCTCCGGTATAGAAAGCAGAGCTTAATGGCTGGAGTCATCGTTGTGCTGGCCACATGACACTCTCTATCCGCAAAAGTTGGCACTAATTCGCCAAACAGTTTGGTAGCCACTCGGTAAGTATAGCCTGAATGCGGGCTGACACCATGGAGTTACTTTTATTACATTTTGAGTGGATGGTAATAATCGTCATGGATAAATAAAAGAAGAAAGAGTATGAGAGTAGGGGAGGGGGGGGGGGTTGCTTAAAATTTTCTAAGATGGCATACGGTTAAGGGGAAATAATAATCGTTCGAGAACCACTGTTCTATATGAACACATTTTCAAATATATCCCTTGAAATAATCTCTTGACGTTCTTGGACAACGGTGGTTGAGGGTCCTCGGCCCCCAAATCTCCCTTGCAACTTTTAGAGTAGAACATACCTATTAATTTTTCTCAGAATACGCCACTGAGGAATACCCATCCTCTCAACAAGTGAATGGAGGTCTTTTAACTTGGCACTTGAGATAGGCAATGTACCACCATACAACAATTATTGTGACTCAAGCTGTGAGAAATTTCTGGACTTTCTTTTTTGTTGCAAAGTCACACGTTTTTCATTGCCAGATTGGAAAGAATAACTTATTTTTACTGTTGAGTTGCCTTAAGTGTAAAAAAAACCTTTCTTATGTTGTGAAATTAAATTTTTTTTTTCTCCAACATCAGTTTGCTTTATTGAATTGGGAAACAGTGATAAATGAATCTTCTTAAAGTCTCTGAATTGATTGTGAGTAATTACCACCACTTCATAGGGTAAGCTACTCCTAGCATTTCTAATTATTGTAGGCCACTCTGACGGAGCCTAGATAACTTTCTTTCGCACAGCATATTCAATGGCAGAGTGAGCAGTTAACAGGCATGTATGTGTGACCTGGCCGCAAGTATGTGGTGCAGATACCTTCAATGGTGGATGATGTTTGAAGAAACAATGATAATGTAGCAAGAACTTGGTGATTCTTATTCTGACCTGTACAATAATCCCAAAACAGAAACACTGACTTTACAGTTTTGTGATTGTCTACGCTGGAAAAATATTTATACAAAATTGAACAAATCTCATTTGCCCCTCACTTTCCGTCTTGCTTCCCCCATATGTGACAGAATACATTCCTTGTCCCTTTTTCATATATTCTTTCCCTATACACAACATACTTACGAGGATAATACAAAAGAATGTTATCTCCATGCTGAGTATTCAACACGTTTTGTAATTTGTAGGTCAAATACTAGCACAAATAAATTTTGGATCGTCTTTAGTTTTTTCTTGATCTTGTATATTAAATCGTGTAGACTCTTCTTTTTCCTTTATGTGAGCGTCTAGGTCCTCTATTGGAATGTCAGTTCTTCCTTCAGTTGGTAGATTTTTTCTTTTTTCACAAAATTCATATTTGTCTTTCTGTGGCAAATGAAATTCCCACATTGAAACGAGTCAGAAAAATGTTTCGAAACACTTTTTCGCTGACAGGAACAATTTTGTTATCAATGCAATCTTGTTTTTATAATTCGTACACAAAAATCAGATTTTTTTAAAGTGTGGTGGCAGGTAACGGCTTGTTGTGTCTGCTC
Source organism: Timema douglasi (assembly GCA_901482245.1). Taxonomy (NCBI): domain Eukaryota; kingdom Metazoa; phylum Arthropoda; class Insecta; order Phasmatodea; family Timematidae; genus Timema; species Timema douglasi. Next base: position 168,054 of record CABEEJ010001010.1, on the reverse strand, counting down.
TGAAGTAGTGAGAAGGAACAGATGGCAGAATTTTTATGTAATTTTCAACAGCTTCTTGTACATTTAAAGGGATTTTGTTTTTTGGCTCTCCTTTACCTCGACTTTCTCTCTTTGCCATATTAATGTAGATTTTATTTTCTTCGGTATAGCGTATAGCCTTCTGAGAAATGCAAAGTGTAGCTAACAGAAACTGTTGACAAACTTGCTTTCTTACACCTTCCACAGGAAGTTATTTCTTTGAACATTTTCGCCAGCTACCACTGTTTGCATACTTTTGTTTAATTTCTACTCGCTCTACATACGAAACTAAAAAATCCCTTTGCTGTAGGGAATTTTTAATTCGATAACAATTATCAAAAATCACTTACATCTCTTACCTTCCCAAAGGTTAGGTTTCACCTTCTTTTCAGGTTTAACTATTTTATTGCCTTGAGTGTAAATTTGGCCGTACAATCTTAGTTTCCTACTTATTTGCCGAAAATTTCCCTTTTATCTCTTTCGAGCTCCTGGTTCACCAACAATCTCACTCTCACTTTTATTGGAATTAGTGCTTATGTTTTCAATATTTGTCTTGTTCCTCAAGTCTATTTTTAACGTACATTTCATTATTTGTATTATTGGACTGAAGTTGCTTATTTCCAATCAGACTAATTTCTGGGGCAGGACTAAGGGCCAGTTTCATAGTCAAATTTAGTACGCCTCAATTGCGGCGCTACACTAAATACAAGACGACACCTACCTAAACTCGAATGGAATGGGCCGTTATCGCATAGGAAACTGGCCCATTCCATTCTGGTGTAGGTAGGTGTCGTCATGTACTTAATGTAGCGCCGCACTTGAGGCGTACTAAATTTGACTATGAAACTGTCCCTAAGTATATCATCCTCCATGACAAAGGAATCAATTGAATATATGGGTACATTATCATTAGAAACAAACACCATCGACAATGAATCAACGTTTATGTCAATTTCATTAATAACAGGAAGATCAACAGTGACATAGTATTCAAAATTTATAATATTTTCGTATTTATGTGTCTCCACTAGATCCATCACTTGAGAAACAATACTCTCTGGTATATCAACAATAGACATTGGATTCAAAATTTGAACCTAACCATTGTTTTTCGGCATGGCTGAAGAGGAAATTAATAATGATTCAATTTTGTTTGTTGTTGTTAAATCAAATTAATTTTAATTAGTTACTGTAAGATTCTCTATCACTGGTTCCTGTGGATCAGGTACCAAGCCAGAGTGTTCATCTATTCTAATCTGATGGAGAGCCATATCAACCATTGCTCTTCCCCTTGAATGAGCTATCTGTAAATGGTGAAATAATAAACTTAAACTAATGAGAAGTAGCATTTAAATTAAGGCTATTTATACTAGTTATTAGACCTAAAATGCCAACGTAAACATTAAGTGCTCCAAGCCTTAGCTTAAAATGATATGACATTTTTTATTTAAAAATTACTTTAATTAAGTTGAGCAATATTATTATCAAATATGTTTAACCTAAAATAAACAACACTAAAAATTTTATTCTAGCTAGTAGATAAACAATAAGACTAAAAAGAGTGTAGTTGTTTGGTTTCTTACTTTCTTCATTTTCTGGTTAACAAATTACTCTTGAATTCTTGAAATAAATAAATCATTTAGAAAATAAGAATAAACATTAATACAAAAGATTTATTTTTAATTAAGTTCTACTTCCATAACAGTTGTACAACGTATTAAATTGTATACAAATATGACTCTAGCAGACGCTTGCAACATGCAGACTACTGTGCTTTACTAGAAAATAATGTTTAAATACAGTAGTACAGTGAAACAGGGAAACATTTTCTCCAATCTTTTATTCAATCAAATTAATACTATGTGAACAACACACATAAAATAATGGCGTGTTAATCAATTATAATTAAATCAAAATCACACATAAATGAGGGTTAAGCCAGTCGGCCGTTTTGTTTCTAATAACTTTAGCATAAGCCTATTGATTGAGGCTTACTCCAAGTGGCTTAAAATAATGTATAGTTCTTGTGGTTTACGACCTTCGGTTACGCAAATTGACCTGTTTGTAAAATATCCAAAGTGAATTCAACAATAAAGGAAAAATAATGATCTAATCCATTCATAATATAGTTAGGGTTGTGCCACTTGGTCAAAAGGTGTATTTTAAGCTAGATAACACAAACACAACCTAACCTCCATTTTTGTAATTTTGCTGGTTACGCCCCTTGGACAAGTCCACCATTAATAATTATTGTTATTACTGTTTTTCTCCTTGTATAATCTTTTTATTATCTGAATGTGGCTGGAGATTTACCGTACCATTTTAGAAAGTCAAAGACATTGTTTAAGAATTAGAATTACTCTTCTTCATCCCTCTGACAAATGTTTAACTGTATAATTTTTATTGTAATATTAATATGTAAATTTGCACACTATTTTCCAACACAAAAATATTTTCTTTTAGAGCTATACTCGTAGAGTAATAAACAATGGTTGTTTGAAAATATGATTATTGTCTGAAGTATATTTATTTGTGAACTTTGTTATAACAGCTGATAGTAGCGTCTTTATAGTTTATTTCAACTTCCTGAAAAACGAATGAGGGATATCTACCGTTGACATGTTATTAGATCCAGCAGTGTTTTGTTTTCAAGGGTCATCTTTGTTTATAAGGTCGTCTGCAAAAAGAATAAGTAAAGTAAAACATATCAAATTGATACGTTACTATTATTATTTATTTGCTTAAAATAAATGTGGTGAATCTGTACACTTATTTATTTAAAGGACAATGGCTTTGGTTAGAATAAATTTTGGGAGACTGCTGGCCTCACCCCTTGGATCAGCTGGCAGGACCTGCAAAGTTCAGTCTTTATTTTCACCTCAGTGTGCCAGTATTTCTAGCATTCATGTTCCTGATCGAATCAAGAGGCCACCACCATTTCCCTACAAAGAAAAGCAATATAACTTTTTCCGTTCTTGGTTTGACTCCACCACCGATAGGTTTAATGAAAATACCAAGCTGATTGTTGTAGACGGACCAATAGCTGCAGGAAAGTCTGATTGTGCACAGAAGCTTGCAAAAGAATTGGATATGTTATATTTCCCTGAGGCTAACATGGATATGTTGTATATCAATCCATATGGATATGATATGAGGCAACTCGATCCAGAGCTCCCAGAGTCTTGTCGGAGCTATGATGTTAAAGATCTTAATCTTCGGCCCGACCTCTCAAATGCACCTGTTTTACAATTACAGATGTATGTCTTAAGATATTCTCAATATATTGATGCATTGGGTCATGTGTTAAGCACAGGTTTGTGGCAAACAAATTTATTTTTATATTTAAAAATGTTTTGGATTCATAATAATGGTTCAATAACATTTACACTGTCTCTTAAAAAATTAACATGTATCACTTAAGATTGTTATACATACTATAATTACTATTAGACACAAAAAAAAGCCATTCATATACTTACACTAGGGCCTGGATCTGAATAGTTGGACTATTGAATTTTAGAATTGATGTTCTCTTTACGATTTGACACTTCTCACGCTGTTCATAGCAAAGACTGCATCAAACTATTCGAATAATAACAACCTTATTTAAAATAGGGGGAAACCTAATTTATTGTTCTAGCAGACGAAACTATAATATTAAAGTAATTGCCAGTCAAACACCGCAACCGACACCTCGAGAGCACATGGCTGGTAGCCTTTATATCCATAGTGATCAAGACCTCGAGAAGGATGCATAGGCATCCTTTATGACTATTCGGACATTTTTTTTACATTTTATCCCAATTTCTATTAATATAAAAAGGGGTGTGTTAACACACCTTTCCTACTAATCCCTCTTATCACCAATCCTTTTTTATGTATAAGCTAAATTTTGATATAAGCACCTAACCTAATGTCCGTATTCACACCTTCCTTTACTTCCTACTAGTTGGTCCGCCCCGGGTATTTTATCTCCCTGGTACCCTTCACCACCCCTCAGCTCCACAACCGCCTGGAACCATGTTTTCAGAGTCGTGGCTCTCAGTGGCGGCGATGAGCATCCCCCTATCCACCACCTGGGGAGGCGCCCTCCACCACCTCCACTATTCGGACACTTGGTCATATGACTGCCATTGCAGCCATTAAGGGCATGAGTCAAGGCGACACCGCATAAGTATAATATTCGAATACAGCCTTGGCCTATGTATTTAATTAATAATTCAGAAAATATTTTTTGACTCGATTTCACAAGGTATAAAAACACAAAAGTCTACAGTAGCCACACTTTGAACCTTTTTCCTTTGTAAACTCTATGTGTTTGTAATTTTTTTTAATTAATCACTAAGTTTAACCTAAATTTCAAAATAAAAAAATGCATGTGTCTATAATTTAAAAAATTGGCGACCAAGCTTAACCTAACCTTCCAAGTCTGAAACTTAAACTACAAAAACATTTAGAGACTATTGACAAGCAAAGTTGTCAATGTGTAATATTAAAATTAATTAGGCATAATTATTTAACTAACCAATCAAAATACTTTAGTGGCTGGCTTTTTTTTTGTTTCTCATGTGATTAATAGCGGCGCAGGATTTTGTTAAAATATAATCTCATAAGACAACTTGTAAACGTTCACTACACATAATATTAAAGTGTTTATGGTGTGTCAGGTATTGTTGAAGAGAAATATCGAAAACTATATATTTTTTAAACCTATGTATTATTCTTTTTTTATCAGGTCAAGGAGTTGTGTTGGATCGCTGTGTTTACAGTGATTTTGTCTTTCTTGAAGCCTTAGCAAAGCAAGGTTTCGCCAGCAAAGGAGGTAGGATTGATGTGTAATGTTAGTTTATAACCTTATCATGAAATCATCATTGGAATTGTTTTTATTATTACCTACTTGGAACTATAACTGCTTAAAATATTAACAAATGAAACAGTTACATCATTCCAATTAAAACTTGGCTTTTCTACTTGATTGTCTAAGAATGTATTAAGCCTAGTCTGTGTTGGATTTTCATTGGCTTTAAGCAATCTTGTACACACACAGTACATGTTATTGTACCAACAAATGACAATGTATATACTTTGTCCAGTTAAAACCGAGCCCAATAAAATAATTTCAATAAATTTGGTAACTTAACCACAATAAATGTTTTCATAATTATTATATTTGTTGATTTAATTTAAAATAATAATAATATTTGGTTAGTGGGTTTAAAGGAAGGCAAAGGATAAAATTATGGGTACATTTAGAAAATTGCGACAGATTCTTCAATTCTTTTTTTTTTTTTTTCACTTATCATTCATCATTGTCAGCACGTGATTGGTTTTTCATAAAGAAAGACATTATATTAGATAAACATGATACGTCACCTCCAGATTAAAATGAAACACACAAGTACCTACGAGATGCAAGGAAAAGCTGTGTTTACATCAATCTGTTAAATAAAGTGTAGGGTCAAGAGTTTTTATGAACCAAGGACCATATGGATGCATAATGTGTAAGCTGGACTTTACTATTTAAGTTATCCATTAAATCTGTTATTCAAAACAAAGATATGTGGCATTTAATTTTAAATTTTTACATTTCTAGATATTGAGTCATTAGGCTAAGTACAACTTTCTAATGGAGCATAATAGTACAAAAAAAAGTTAATTGAAAAATGACACCTGGACACGAAAATCAAACTCAAAACCTTGGTTTAGTGCGCCAATGCTCTAGCCACTGAGCTCTCCAGGATTTGTTCCATGCCCAGGGTCATTCTTCACTCGTGGTTTAAGGCAGAGTAATAGTAGCCGATGATTTTTACAATTCCATCATAAACTCTGTCTAAGATTATGATTGAAGAATGACCCTAAGCAAGGAAAGAACTGTAGCTGTTTAGTGATAGAGTGTTGACGAGCTAAGCCAAAAGCCCTGGGCTAGATTTTTGTGTCCAGTTGTCGTATTTCCATTTACAAATTTGATACTTGATGCTGCTACATCAATAACCTAAATACAATTTCCAGTTTCTAACCTTCACTTCTATTCATGTACAATCAATTATAAAAGGCATAAATGGTGCACCCAGGCTATGTTCCCTTATGGGGTAGGCAATAAACTGTGAAGATAACTCAAAAAATGACTCGTGCATAATCCATCCTCACCAACTTTCTCCGTTACTTCTCTATCCTTACATACTCCCTTCGCTTCAACAGCACCCATACACCCAAGTCATAAGTTACATGGTCTTTTATTCTTAAAACTCTTATTGTTTCTCTTTTTCACACATTCATTTATAACATTTAGCCACGACTTACATGGACTACCCCGTTTGTTTCATCCACACACTCTACCTTCATATATATTTGCTTCGTCACTTGATTCACATTCATCCTCTCAACATGCCCAAACCAACCTAGCACGCTTCTTTTACATTGATCTATTGAATATTCTTTCAAACCACACTTCTTCAGCACCCATTCATTATTTACTCTGTCCATAAGAGTTTTTTTCATATACATTACATTTTCTTAGATATTACTTTCCATACATAATGTAAAGTTTTTTAAATTCTGATGTTTTGCACAGTTTTGTTGTTTAAAAAGTTCCAATTAATATTTTACAGGGCTATGCATATCTAAAAGTTGTTTCAAGTGTATTGAGTAGCATATTTAAAAGTTATATATATATATATTTTTCAGCCTGTAGTGTGTATTATGACATCAAGCAAAACACCATTACCGAATTGATGAGACCACATCTGGTGGTGTACCTAGATGTACCTGCTGCAGTGGTAGCTGAGAGAATAAAACAGCGAAATCTTCCATACGAGGTCAACTCCAAACTAATGAATGAAAAATACTTGGCTAATATAGAAGAATTGTACAAACAAAGATACCTGAAGGAGATTAGGTAAATATTCTGGCATGTGCAGATATTTCTTCTAGGGCTTGGGGGTTCAAAACTCAAAATTATTTTCCAAGGATACCTGCTTATTGCACTGTATTATATATTTAACATACAAGCACTAGGCATATATAATTGTACATAAACAAATTTTAACTTTGCCAAACATTCTATTTTGTATTTTAGATTATTGGCCAAATTGTCAAGGACATTATTTTGAGTAAATGAAATATTTTTATAAATGTTAACAGTATAAAAACGCTTTGCTTTGTGGTCATACCTTTGAGTTTTATGTACAGTTGTTCTCTTTAATGATATTTAAAGAACTCAGTTGAAATGTATAATCATACGGCTGGCTAAGTAAATTATTCAAAACACAACATATTTTACAACAAGGGAAAATTGAATTTTACTTTTAGAAAATAATAATTCAATTATCTGGCAGTTAATCGTCTCATTTACAAAATGGGGGTTGACTTCTTTTTTTATCTTTTATTTCACACCAAATTTTTGGAATTAGAGAGTTTAAAAAAATGAAATCAGAATAGTAACTTGTTATCAGATCTATCTAGAGAATTAATTATATTTTACAAATTACAACTTAACATTTTAAGTCGGTGTGATTTTTGACACCGTATTTCATTTGTTAATCAGAGTAAAGCATAGATCAGCTAGAGAGTAGGATATTATTTCTGCTCATAATCAAAGTAGTCTTCAGTAAGTTGATACTTGTATTTTTGATTTATGATGTTCTTGGTTGAAAACAATTCTTCTTAAAGAGAAGTTGAACCAAAATAAGATGTTATCAGTAATCTACTTTTTAAGAAAATAATCTTTTTTGGTCAACTATATATTCCAAAAGGTTTCATCTGCTTAAATATACCTGTTGAGTGGTCAATCAAGGACACACACAAACGGCTCAGTAGACACAGCGTTGGAAACCGCCTGGCCTTCACTGATCCTACCAGCAATAGCTGCAATGTGTCCTTTCAGCTAAAAGTGTATAGGATTTTACAGCTCAATTTAAAAACAGGTTCAGTTATATCTTAGTCACACCTTAACTCACTCGGTAGCGTGTGTGTCTCCTGAGCTAAGGGTCCCAGGTTTGATTCCTCGCATGGCATAAAAATTCATTATTGTTGAAATGTGGGGTTTCCCCTTTCAAATTGTTGAATTAACAGCTGTAGGCTGGATGCTGTGTCTGATTTATATTTAAGTTAGTTTATCATTCGAGTACAAATATAGTCAGCCGGTTCAGAAAGTGCACGTTAAATACCTCAAATAAAAGAATAAAGTTAGATCTTATAATTTTTTCAAGTCAAAAAATACATCTCACAAAGCAATCATAATTGCTTTTATTAACTATTATTATGCATTTCTTATGTATACCATAGCACCCATGCAGAGCTCTTGATTTACGACTGGTCGAACTATGGAGACATAGAGACTGTAGTGGAGGATATCGAAAGGGTCGACTTCGATTGTTTTGGAAAGTATGATCCTAAAATGAAGGATTGGCGTATTTTCACAACATGGGAATGGAATGAAGCCCGCGTTAGGTAAGTACTGATATTACATTTAATGAGTTGACACATTAGAATTGATGTTTGCTCATCCTTTAATACAAAATTAAAATATTTGTGTAGGTACACGACTGACAAACATTTTTTAATGAATTTGTTGAACGTACCACGATTTGACGTTCCTGAATTGCTTATTGATGGTCATGATTCTGGACAACGCTGGGAAGTCTGGATGAATGTAAGTAAGGTTTTTATTTATTTATTTTTTAGATATAATCTTACTTTTGGAAAAAACAAACTTATTTAATAACTGAATTAGATTATACTATATTCAAAATTATTTTAAAACATTTTATATAATAGTGTTGATTATAAAAACTTTGATTTATTATTAAGTATTTGTATATGTGCGATACTTTATTTATTTTGTCCATCTAAAACTATATTTATTGGTTTAGATAGCATTTACAGTGTTATTATACGAGAACCAAAGCCCAAAAACAATTACATTATTTTGTTTCAATCTAAGTAGTATTACAGTATTGTTCATTACTGTGGACAAATAAAAAATTGGGTCAATACCTGGTCCCTATTAGTAAGAGTTAGGAACGCTATCTTGCACAAAACATTAAAAAAATGAATTAATTCTTTAAATTGAAAAATGACACCTGGACACTAGAATCAAACTCAGGTCTTTTGGCTTAGTGTGCCAAGGTTCTTACCACTGAGCTATCCAAGAGTCGTCCCATATCCAGGGTCATTCTATCTTCATTCATGTTTTAAATTGAAAAACTACCCCTGGACACGAGAATCAAACTCAGGACTTTTGGCTTAGTGTGCCAAGGTTCTTACCACTGAGCTATCCAAGAGTCGTCCCATGCCCAGGGTCATTCTTCATTCATATTTTAAGGCAGGGTTGGTGAAGGATATCTGGAAATTGTCAGCCACATGTGAGTGACCATTTAAGATTGCGAGCTATCAACCTTCAAATACTGTATGAGTGAAGAATGACCCTGGCTACAGGATGACTCCTGGCTAGCTGTGTTTTAAGAACATTGGCTGTGTCCAGATGTCACTTTTTCATTAGAAAAATGATATTTAGATGCGGTCATGACTGTACTTAACAACTATTATAACTCAGCTATTTATCCATTATTAACTAATTTGTATGACTTTTTCAGGCTCCAGGAATGAAGTATGCTAAAGGATATAATACAGACATGGGTGACACTGGTTTATTAACTAAAACAAAATCTTTTCTTTAAATATGAAGTACGAAGTGAATGTGTCAAAATACAGCTGTTTGGTTAGTAATAATCAGTGGCGTCAATTCTGGACAAAGTGAAGCAATGATGCTACAATTAATGGAAGTTAACACAGTTTTTTTTTAAGTATTATGGTGACAAAAGGAAGAGGGGGGACACAAACTATTCATGTAATCAAACAAAAAAATTGGTGATCTTAGAAATATTACTCTCAATCATAAAATTATATATATTTATTTAAATTTAAATAATAATTGTGGTTCTAACCAAAAGACTAAGAATAATGGCCAATTTGTGATTGCCAAAGTTTTCTCTTGGGTTGTGACCTGCAAATAAGTATGACCTTTGGTCTGCCTTATAATAGCTTTGAATCCAGATTTATTCCACACGCCATTATCATTAGTAAATAGTAGGGTCAACTATATAATTTTTTCGCCAACCTAACACACTGATAATTACTATACATGTTCATAAAATTGAGTACTGAAAGGTCAAAGTTTTTTTTTTATATAGGTTGCCTGAAGCTGGAGTGGGTCTGACTGTTTAGATTATTTAATTTTTCTGGTAAAAAAACAGGGACAAAAAACTAGGCTTTAAAATATTACTTATGAATTTTGACACAGCAGCCCTCATCTTCCTCTGTTGCACTTGTTGACGCACTCGTCATTCTACATCTGTACGCAAAGAAACAAACCACTTCCCTTGGCGGATCAAACAAGTGTCAATATTCTGTAAAATAAAACTAAACTTTCTGTAAATTGCTGATATATACATTATTTTGTAATAGAGTGACCATAATTATATCTATAAATATATGTTGCTAAAAATCAACCTAAAAAAACAAGATTTTAACAGTATTAAACATGTGATTATACACCAATCTTGATAGTAAACTTATGTGCTAATAATCGCCTAGGGAAATTCTACTACCCTTTCCTTGATGAGGGCTGGACATACCCAGAAACAAACGATTGACGGAATAAAGAGTGAGACCAGCTGGCTGGCCGGTCAGTGATAAAAAAACTGCCTGCTCCAAGAAATAAGTGCCACCTCAACTTTTATTAATAGTATACTTGTTGGAGGGGCTTCTAATTATAATAATTTGTTTTAACTTTATCTTCCTCTTATTTTCTTCATTCCATTTTTAATTTTATGGAAGCGTTGCTTCCCTTGCTTCCATTGAATAAACGCCACTGGTAATAATTATGTATTTTTGGAGCCCAATTTTGTAATGTCTTGTTTACAAACTAAAGGTTGGGTCATAACAAATGCACATTTAAAAAACTATTTGATAAAATAGATGTTAAAATAAGCTGACAAAAATTTATAAAAGTTGTATAGAAAAAGATTATTGAATATTTAATACTTCCTTATAGCTGCATATATTACAAATAAGTCTTCAAATTTGAAAGAAGACACAGGAAAGGTGAATAGAAACATATAGAAGGTATGACACAATATGGCTTTTACTATGAAAATAAAAACACAATTCACACTTTACACTGCTCCCACTGGACAAAGAGGTAATGGCTGTGTCTCGAAGAAAATCAATCGTTATCACCCATTTCGTTGAACTAGGTTCCGTTCTATCAGAACTCACCAGGAGGGGGAGTATGAAACGCGCAACACAACTTCCTAAAAGAGGAAACCAAAAAACACAAAGGAGAGAAAAATAAAATTTCTAAAGAATGACAACACACTTAGATAGGAACATGTAAAAGGACAACATAAAAAACAAACACAGGAAATGGACATTGAAGACAAATATACAATACATCTCCATAAGGAAAAGAGGTTTTCATTATAGAAATAACTCTTTAAGATAAGTATTAATAATAATAATAATATATTATCAACATTGGTAGTTTCTACACTTTGGCTATAAGTGACATTTTAAGTGGTGACTTAAAAGTTTAGACCTGCAATATGATGGAGGGGGTATAGAAAAAACTACTAGTCATTTGTTTGTGTGTTTCAATATTATACTAGGGATGGAAACCACTCTCCCCTAATGGCTACATTCTTGGTTGTTAGCTTATCAGAGTTAGAAGCTATGCTTGATAACAGTCTCCCGCGCGGTGTAACAATAGGCAACACTGAAACGACCCTGAAATGCATTCCTGAATCTGACGTTAGTGTACAGTATAAACAGGATAGGAATGGTGGTAGCTGACAAATAGAAAAAGTTACCAGATTTACTTTCAATCTGGGCTTTTCTCTCTCTCTCTCTCTCTGAGGATATACCAGTACACATCATATCCTCACCTTTTTAAAAATATTTATTGATTTGATGTATTTGAATTTTTTCAAATAAAATAAAAAAAGGTATTTGATCTTAATGCTTGAATATTTAATGATTTTGAAGCTAAACGAACATCATTAAAAAATACACCTTTATTCGATGTTTTTTTTTAAAAAAAACAGTATACCCATTTTTTTTCTAGAAGAAAAGTACTTCTTTGATGTATCCATTTGCCAAGCCATATAATCTGCAAGACCATATGTTGTCACTTTTGGCAGTCAAAACTTTGAGAGCAAGATAAATATATTATTATTATTATTATTTGTATAGTGTATTTAAAATTATTGAATTGTGGTTATGAAAATAACAGTTTGGATGTTTCTTTTCTTTTGAAAGTAGCATTTGTAATTCACTTAAAAATATTTTAATACAAGATCTTGTAGAAGGCTGCCTTCCCTTAAAAAGTTAAGATTGCGCACTGACTGCATTTTAGCAACTGGTATTCATGCACTTGTGTTTATAAAAATTAAACTTTATATGTTGAAACTAATATTTTGTATGACTTTTTCTCTTAAGTTGTTAGAAACCATTTAATCATATTATTCATGTTTGTGACGAGTTATAAAAATAAACTAAATATTTCATGCACTACAATATCTCTTGCTACTCAAAAGTGAAACAAAATACACATGTTTTATTAAGATTTTTTGTTATTTAAATTAGTTACATAAAAGCCAACTATGCTGTAATCCATAGGCAAGCATTATTTTAAGTGTGTGATTTAACACTTTTGATTGATAATTTAGTCTCAGGTGACCTGGTGGTCTAGTGGTAAGGTGTCGGACTTCTGTGCTGGGGGTCCGGGGTTCAATCCTCGGTCCTGGCACAGATTTATTCTGATTACCAAACCCTTCCTTCACCTCTGACAATACATCTTGTGAATGTGGGGAATGCCAGGCCTCCACCGTGGTTTGGATTCCACATTAATCTGTAGGTCCTCCATTTCATCTCACAATCACCCTACCATTACACATTAGTGTAAATGCGTATAACCCGAACAGTTAGTAAGACGTGTTACTAATAATAATAATAATTTAATATTATTAAGAAAATTATTATGTGAGGTTAACATAATTGACTTTCAACCAATGTTTGCAATAAAAATCTTCTGTTAGCTGTCATTTACCACCACTCCTACACTGGTTAGATTGTACTTGGACAAGAATCAACTCTCGACCTACTCGTCACTGACAAGTCGTCTACTGCAAGCCTGACACCTTATACCACAACCACCAGTACAGGTATATTCTGTACAGAATTATCATTATATTTCTACTAGAAATATCATAGTTCCCTCTTTTTCTTGATGGATATTCTCAAATTTTAACGGAAATTTTCAATTCTTCAACATTTACAAGATACCCACTTTGGTGGCCATGTGGTTAACCGCTACTCTCGCAGTAGACTAGATTGCTGATGACGGGGAGATTAAGGTTTGAATCTCAGTCAGGTGTACCAAGGGTGGTTTTCCCAAAATATGTTACCACTCTCTCTTCATACAAACGCAGGTACATTTTCTCTAAATATAACCTTAAATCTTAAAATCATTAGCGTAATTAGTACATAAATGTATAAGCTGAATGGGTAGTAAGACACAGTGCTTGAAAAAAAAATTACAATTTCAATCCTTTCATGCATCCAAGCTCACATTGAAAATATTTATTTATATACTGTACTATAATTCGGTTGGTGAAAAAACCTAAAAAGTGTAAATAGAAAAAAAACTGAAACAAAAAAGACCACGTTTTATCTGTGCAATATCACTGGACCTCAATGTCATAGATGTTTAGTACATTTAAAATTTTCCGGCAGTATAGTGAAATGGCAAAAAAAACCTAATAGAATCAAATCTTGACATTCTTACTTTTTATCAAACAAGGAGAAGTGTTGATTAATTGGAATTTGGAAATTATTTGTACCATTCCTGTGAATTAAATATGCATTTGTTTTTACAAAATGAATGTATTAAGCTTTAACAATAAAATATCATTGTCACTTTATATTAATTAATTTAATCTGATAAATTAGGTAGGCCTAGTGAACTCTGAATTTTCAAGTAGCTACCTATGTAAATATTCTAATCAATTATTAAGGTTGGATGCACCCATACACTTTTAAAACAAGAGTTTTATTTAAAAGTGGGCCAAATCCGCCTTTTTTTTTGTTAAGTAATACAGTAGAATCTTGATTATTCCTCAACTGTAGTAACAGTTGATCAGATAATACGGAAATGAGTTTTGGCAATGTCAAAACAAATCCATAATAAATGCAAGTGCAGAATAGTTATAAAATAATGTTTATTAGTAATCACTATACAGTATAAATTAAACAAATATTGTTTTATTAATATAAACAATGTGAAGAGTTTTAATTTAATTAAATGTATTATTAAAAATTAAAAATGCCAAACTCACTGTTTAGAAAAATTGTTTCCTAGCTTTGCTTCTCTTCCTTACTGTAAGATCACGCCACTGTCTTAACATTACATCAATAGATACATGTCGGATAACTCAAGTTCAGATAGTCGGGACTCCACTGTAATTTTACGACTCTCAAATCCATATCTTAAAGAAAAAAGTAAGCATTCCCATTTTGGTATACATCTTTTTGTGCTAAAGTATAAATATTCAAATCAATTCTAAAATTTGAATGCATAAGCTTATATTATAACATGTCTATGGATGTAACCTTCGGATTTTCGAATCCATAAGTAGATTTAAAGATTTGAGAAAATATTCAAATTCAAGATTTTTAAAAAGTGTCAAATATTAATTTATTCAAGAACTTTTATATGGTTTTTAGTGTTTTTTGTCAAACATGATTATGGCTAAAACTAAACTAGACCCCAGATAATTAATTTACTGCCTGCTTCAGTGGCTGCATGGTCTAAGACATTACTTTCATGCTAAACTAGACTAGTGATAACAAGGAGCTCATGATTCAAATCTCGGTTGAGTGTACTGAGGCTAGTTTTAACTAAATGTTTTTTCACTCTTCCCCTATGCAACTATAGGTACACTTCCTCTAAATTCAACCTTGCTCATCCCTAACTCATTAGTGTAATTAGTACACATATGTATAACCTGAACAAATAGTAAGACGGGGTCCTAAAAAAGAGTTAATTTACCTCTTAACCTGAATATAAATTCACATTAAAACTAAAATCTTAATGTGTGAAAGCTAACCTCTTTAGGTATGATTCCCTCGGTGCGTCTCGAGTCTGAACCGGTTTCCATAGTTTGTTATGTGACCAGTTCCTTCGAGGCGACTGGTGACCAGAGTGCACATCCAGCGTCTCTACATTGTGTCTGTGTCCACATTGTTTCGAGAGCACTGTGGACGCAGATGCATCATCGAGCAAGTGTTTTTTTTTTAGTAGAATTGTGTTTAGTTTTGTCATAATTGCTTGCCTCTCTCGACTGGACATTACCTTCTAGGTAGTGTGTTCTAATATGGGTGAGAGAGATTACCAGGTCATACGACACTGGGGTTCGAGGGGTATATCATGGGTTTGACTCCAGAAGATGTAAATACGTGGGAAGGGTAACCTTGCGAGATCTCCTCCGATTAATTTGCAACTTCAAAGGGTTATGTAGTGGGGCCTGGTTCAACAATCTTGACAGGACTTCTCTTGTGGTCCCAGGATCGAGGCTTCAAGGCTAGTATACACCCGCCGTGCCCATCAACGTCATCCGCCTCGAGGCCCGGACATACAGCCGAGATGTAGCCCCCCTGCAGCATCAGGTGTTGACGAGTGACATTAGTTAATACAATTCATACTAAAGGAAACTAGAGGAGGATACTATTTAACAGAAGTCAAGGTATTGTGAATGGACATACAGTGTAGTGAAATATATTGAATCATATATGAATACAACAGTAAAATTACAAAAAATATACTTACATTATAATGCATATGTGCGGAAGAGCAAAGTGACGGAAATTATTCTCAGACATCCAGGGGACGGACAGACCACAGACAACGAACCTCCAAAAATTAGATATTTTTATAAGAGTCCAAAAAAAAAAAGAACTTAAGAAACCAAACTGTGCACATTAACCTTATGATCGAACTATGATCCAACAGAACAAATATGGGTGGCCATGTAGAACACAAGAAATAAGTTGCTTACAACAAATACTTTTTTAAAAAAATTGGTTCAAAGGAACCACGTTATTTGAGGAAATCGTAGGTCCAAATCAGTCTAAGCCCACAGTGATAATAATTAAAGTGGTGCTTACAATTTAGGAACATTTAATTATTAAAGGGGGGTCCTCAGTCTATGTCACAGTTTTATGTTTGATTGGGTTGATTTTGAAAATCGTCCAAGATTTCTTCATAGAAGAGGATGAAAATTTAAGTGAAGAGGTGGAAAAGCACCCATCAATGTTTGACATATCTTTGCCAGTGTATTGGGACCAATATGTGAAGGCCAACACATGGGGAGAGATCTTGGAAACAGTTGATCAATCAATTTAGTATTTTTTATCCACACTATTCCAAAATAACACATAACATTAAATAAAACAGAGAAAAACTCTGGAAACTGAGGAACATTCTGTACTGCATATAAAATTACCCACGACTCACTGGCAACCAAGAGATGCATCTAGGGACATACTTTAACCCGCGCGGCTGCGACTCACCACCCCATGTCTGTGGTCACAGACGCAAGACGCGCCAAGGGAATTCTTTCTTTATTCTTATCATGTTCTCGAAAAGATTCTGATTCAGGATTCAAGAAAAAGTGGATGTTATCATCTTTACCAGGTAGTTTAAGGGTTTACATCCAGCACTTCAACCCCCCCAAGGCTGCAACAAAGCTCAAGAAAGAGATGGTGGGGGAGTAGATAACAGAAAGTATGCAGGTGAGAGGAGATGGGTGGAAGGATAGAGGAAGATGGAGGCATTTTACCAAACTGCCCTGGCCACAGTCTAGAAACAGTTGATGATTTCAACCCCTTACCCCAACCCTAATGGTATTACACAATTATACATAGTTTTCAAATAGTAAATTGTAATTGGGGAAGGGGTGAGAATGTATTCACTAATCAGTTATTAGTAAACTACTATTAAAAAATTGCTCTTTAAAAAAAACGATATTTTGATTTTCATGCTAAAAACACTAATGTAAATATTGTACAAAGTCCTTATATTCATTTTAAAAACAAAATTAATATTCAAAAATCATTCATCAGTAAATTATCCCTAATTTTAAGGCTAGAATAAAAATCCCGATCTCATATGATCATCATCTAAATATCAAGTGTGAACAAAATCCACTAAACCATTTTGATTGTAGTCCCAGGTCACAGACAAGGTATACACCAGACCTACAGCCTCCAGGTAAAAATAGCTACGCTCTGTGGGAGAGCTTGAGTCCTTCAACACGAGGACCATTACTTGCAGTCCCAAGTGACAAAATCGCTATCAAGAAAGCATTTTTAAAAACTATTCACTTTAAAGGTGATCTCGGCTTCCTACCCCCCACCTCCATATTCAACATCCTCCTGTGCATCCTTTTCCTCTCCATTCTTCTCACATGGCCATATCACCTTAGTCAGGCCTTCTCTATCCTATGCCGGACTGGCTGTTCTGGCCTCCCAAAATTCTAACCCCTTGTCCACGTCAGAAGAGTGCCTGTGGGAATCAAGTACATTGGGGACAGTGTGCCCCGTGACTGCTTCGATAGCTGTGAAGCCTCTGCAGGAACCTTGAAAAGTGACGACTTATGGGGCTCCGATGACACTACGATAACCCTAGCAAGCCAGTAGTGGATGCAAAATTGCTTTCTAGATAGGTCTTATATTCGAGTAAATACAGTAACTAATAAGAGCCTCTCATACATGGCTGGTTAAGTTCACAAATCTTGAGTAGGACTCGCTCCAAGATAGTTATTTCTTAGAGAAAATTGTAATAAAAGTTTTTAGCTCTGTATTCTGAAATGGTATCAGTCCCATGATTGGATAACTTGTGGTAGCTACTAGGGACATGGCTGAACTTTTAATACAGCTTTTTGTTTTAAACATAAAATACACCACTCTCTTGGTTTTATATCTAGTCATATAAAATTTAAGACAAAATGAATTAGTACACGTCATATTTTGTAAAGTTTGTACTTCGTTTAAAAGTATTACAAATATTGCATTTAAACATAATGACTCACAATATTATACAAACATATAATAAAAATGTAATTTAATTTATAATATTTAGATACAACAATAAATATCACTGGAATAAAAATCACATATGGTATTCAGCGATTGAATGGTAAAATTCAAAGTATATTGTTTCAATGCAAATGTAATTTATAGAAGCATTTTCCTTATTATATATATGTTGGTTTTTTTGCAAAACGTTAAGCACATTTGTTTTTGTTTTCAAAATAAATTTATTTAAGTATAAAAGCTAGCAATCATTAATTTTATTTACAATGTTAAAAATATACAGATTGGGTGTAGTACACCAACAGAATGCTTGTGATTTAAGATTAACAGTTAGTTCATTAAGGAAAATGTCTATCTACTTATTAAGGTACACAATGTTGTACATGGAAGAAGGCACAGAAAAGTGGAATAGGAAACAAATAAAAACCCACTTTGGTGGCTGCATGGTCTAAGGCGCTACTCTTGTAGTAGACTAGACTGCAATGATGGGGACATGGAGGTTCGACTCTCGGTTGGAGGTACTTAAGATGGTTTTTCCAAAAATGATTTTTCACTTTCTATCCAAACAAATGTGAACACACTGCATCTAAATAGAACCTTCCCCATCCCTAAAACCGCAACCATAATTGGTACATAAGCGTATAACCTAAATGGGTAGTAAGCGCAGTGCTAAATATAGGGAAATTGGTCCTTATATTTGTTTATAAATATATTTTTTTTAAAGTTGCGTTGCACGTTTTGCACACCCATCTGAAAATTTTCAATAAAAATAAACATGATTCAAAGGTTTAAGTGAGTTTAAGTGACAGTGAAACGGTTACTTTTTTGTCCAGTAGCACCAATGTAAAGTGTATTTTATGTTCCCCATTTCATTGTAAAAGCCACAGTACGTTTATGCCTTTTATTTGTCCCAAATTCCCCTTCCTGTACCTTCTTCCATTTAAACTTCTGAGGTCAAACGTTAAGAAATCCCGCTCAATAATGTTATGAATTGGAAACTAATGACTAGACTTGCAACATTTGAAATATTCACACTAACTCATGGTATTCCCACGATTATTTGAATTTAAGTGGAAAAAAATTCTAGATATTCTAACTTAAAAATTGTATTTGAATAAAAGTGTTATAGATAAAATTTTGCCAATATTATTATTGGAAAAAGAAATATGGAATGGGTCAGATAGTTAAATCTTTTTTAAGCCATAATCAAACATTCCATTGATGAAAACAGACTGTGTTCCCTTTAAGATGACCAGTCATATGTAGTTGATTTCCAAAAGTCCTTAACAGACTTTGCCTTAAAATATGAGTGAAGAATGAACCTGGGCACGGGACGACTCCTGGATAGCTCAGTAGTTAGAGCATTGGCATACTAATCAAAAGGTCCTAGGTTCGATTTTTTGTGTCCAAGTATAATTTTTCAATTCAAAGAATATGATATTTAGATGCAGCTAAAACCATACTTAACTATAATGGCTCAGCTATTTAAAAATTTGACATTCAATTTTAAAGTTGTATTTGAAAATATGTACCAGTAACTCACCACATATTCATATATTGATCTTAGAGAACTTGAGTGTGTTTAGAATAACAATAGTTTCGGAGAAGCATTGGTGCTCAAGTGGTGTTGTGAGGGGACACTTTAAGTGTCCCTTGGGCAAGAGGGATCTAATGGATTATCTCTAGTTCTGTTTTTTTGAACATTCAATGCCTTAAGAATATATTTAGAAGAGGTTTTATTCCACTGTTCCCATCTTTAATTCCTTTAAAAATCTTTCTCAATATTCTCTAACACCCC
>CABEEJ010001010.1:38639-147976 GCA_901482245.1 Timema douglasi | reverse complement strand
CCCCCCCCCTCCTCTTTTTTTTTCTACAAGTGTTGTGACCCAAAGACTTTGACCATTGTATGGGTTACATTGCAGAGAAATACCATAATATATTGCACATCTTTCATCTAACTAAACTATTTTTACCTCGACTAAAATAAATATGAGAACTGTGAGGAGATTGTCAGTAAGAGAATAATTCTAAACTCATTAAAATCTGCAAGAACATTTACATTTTCTAGTAAATCTTCACTCGCACACACTTATACTAAAATTAATACTAAAAGAAGAATAAATATATTTAAGTATAAGTGGCTCCTAATATGGATGAACTTAGGTTAATGTTAAATTTAGCTTTAAAAATACAAGAAAACATAAACTTAAGTTAGTATTAAATTTAGTTAGAAAAATGTAAGAAAACTTAAAATAAACTACAAATCAAGAAATGTAAATTTTGCATAGAAATATCTGAGAATAAAATTTTACTATCGACATTTTAACTTGTTTAAATTAATATATAATTTCAAGTACTCATCATTTTACAATGCAATATTCATGCAAATCGTACTATAAGCACACAACTTACTACTTTATGTTACAGGTTTTCACAAAACCTCAGAAAGAGTTATTTGCTAAAAATAAATATTTTTGACCCGTAAAATTGTAGAAAAAAACTAAAAACTAATTTTAATTCAAAGAAGAGAAACTTAACTTTTTATACTAAAATGAATGTAAGGTTGGTTACTATATCAATATTTTTATATCTTGGCAAAATACATAAGAACACGATTATAAAAAAAACTTGTTTCAAATCAAAATTATTAAACTAAAAGGTTGACCAAAATATTCTAAAACATACTTATTTTTATAACATGCAATATTAATCCCATTAGAAAGTGATTAGAATGTGATAACAGTGTAATATGAAGTAGTATATTGTTATAGAATATTTAAAGGTCTATCAGAATTTATAATTTAAGGAGAGGGCGGAAAAAATAGTAATTATAATACAAATGATAGAATTAGAATCTTAAATTTTCTTAAGAGAAACTTAATTTAACATTAAGAATAATGAAAACAATACACAAAATGTGTAACAAAACCGTTTTCAAAATTACTTCTAAAATTAATAGGTTGCCATTTGTCAATTTATGATACTATACATCATTTTAAACAAATCTCTGAGGAAAAATAAGTAACACAATTGTCTATAATGATAAACTCAGGGAGTGCATGAAAATATTTACTAGGTACTTATTTGCAAAATTGAAATACAATATCTTCATAAATTTTTGTGACAAATTGCGACAAAAAAATGTGTGAGCAATTATTGCCATTTTTAATTTTGTGAGATGATAATATAATATTGGTTTGAAGCACAAGTTTATTCACATTAATGCAGCCAAACATTGATGCATCACTGCTTTATGAACTCACAATTCTGTCCACACACAGATTTAACTCAACTACACTTATCATGACAAAAATCTCACAGATATTAAAAAGAGATGTAAATTAATTAATTTTTAATAGTTGCATAATTCACAACTCTTTTGTTTTCTACCAATTTTATTTACATTGAAAGCAGAACCTATATCTCTTAAGAAAGCTGCTAAGTGAATATTTATTATTTCTGTTTGACTTAACCTGATGTATTATGAAAGGGGCTTAAGAGCCTGTCTCACCCCATAGGTAGCTGAAGCAGGCAATAATGACCGAACAAGCATCACATCATGATAGTTTTCTGGATTATTCAATAGATGTCAGTGGAATCGAGATCAGTAAAATCATTTCTCATTATTTAAAAAAAAACAGAAAAAAAGTTAAAATAATATTTCAATGATCCCAATTTCTCTGTTGTAAAGTGAAAAATGAAAGAAAGAAAAACTGTAGTTACCTTTAGAGTTGGCACACTTTATACTTGAAAATGTGACATTGCAGCTTTTTTTTTAACACTATTCTAATGTCACACTTAAAAAATTATTCTGAAAATTTTCCATAGAAATGTCATAATCATTTTAAACATTATAATGATATCCTTTAATTAACAAAAAACATTTTTGACCAAACAGAATTAATATCTAATGTATTAAATTTTACAGTTCCAACCTTTGTTTGAAAATAAGTTGTATAGTTTAAAAATAATTACATAATTAAAACCACATTTGAATTTCAAGTGTTTTGGCTTTTATAAAATGTAAACATTAAAATTAAAGGTAGATGCAACTAGCATCAGAAAAAAAATAATTAGTAATTGTTGTATAAACAACACACTCAAATGGACAAAAGTATAAAATAATGGACTAAAGAAAGCTAAGGCTCACAACTTACTGAAAAACACAAGAGCATCAATAATTGTTAAGTGTTTCAATGGACAATTTCATTCAAATAACAATTATTGTTTATTTAAGGTGGGGTGCTAGTGAGTGCGAGTTTAGTGCATCAATTTTGCAGTTTTTATAGCACAAACATCTTTTGACCAAAATAAATAAAATATTTCTTCTATAGAAACATAGAGTTTAGTTTTCTTCACATGGTAATACCAACAGTTGTTGAATATCTGTCATGAGCATGGCAGTATTTGGTGACAAACTTTTTAAATAAAGAGAAAAAGTTGTAATTAAATTCCAGGACACCTTTGACAGATATTCAAGAACAGTTGAGATGAGCATGTGCAGAAAACTAAACTCTATGTTTCTATAGAAGAGATATTTATTAATTTGGCCAAAAAATGTTTATTTTATAAAAACTTCAAAAATACCACCCTAAACTCACGCTCACTAGCACCCCACCTTAAGCTGCAGAAAAAGAGACTTTGTAGTGACAAATATATATATATATATATATTTCATGAAGGTAGCATGTTTTGAAAATTAAAATAACTTAATTAACTTCCCACCTAGAGTCTAGATATATAAATGGCAATGGCTTTGTCAATATTATAGAAAGCCAGTGGTTTTTTTTAAAAGATGTTCATAATACACTTTTGCACAGTACGTTTACTCAATTTCAGTTTTAAGATATTATACTTGTATTTCACCAGCCAATCAAAGACTTACTATGTTCCTTTTTTCATTGAGAAAGCCATTATTATTTTTATTCTGTTATTTTTTTCCACCTCTCTATCCTGTAACTTATTTCATATTAAAATGATTTATTTCAAAAGGGCAGGCCAAGAAAGAGATGGGAGGAGCAGATTACAGAAAGTGTGTAAGTGAGAGGAGAAGAATGGAAGAAATTAAAGGAGAAAGAGTGGTGGAAGGATCGAGTAAGATGGAAGCATTTTATTAAACTGACCCGACCACAGGCTGGAAACAGTTGATTTGATGATGATGATGATGATGTTTCATAAAAGAAAAAAGTTGTTGGAGAGAAGGAGTTTACTTAAAGACTTATATTAAACCAGTTCCTTTCCATAAGGTTTTTGTTTTTGTCCTAAATTCTTATCTCTTTCCTCACATGTGTTTGTAAATTATATGTGTACCCAGTCATTCTTCACTGTTTATCTTTTATTCCACTTGTGTGTTGTTTTACGGTTTCTTCTTTTATGGAATCGTGTTGAGTGATCAATGTTCCCTTTTGAGGAATTTCAGTGGAACAAAACATAGATCAATCAAAGGGAAAATATCAAGCAGTCTTTCTTTAAGAGTATGTCCCACAAGTCACTAAACCGGATGTTAGATGCAACCAAAGCTGCAAGGTTGGAACCCAAAGTCACAGTTGATTGTCCGGACTGATCGTTTCCGAAAATTCAGTTTGCTGTAGTCTAGAGACACAATGATTGACAATCTTAAGACACAGATAATGGACATGAAGTAGGATCGAGATTTATATTCAGGGAAACTACGTGAGATTGAGATGTTGTGCCAAGAGCATGCTGCAGAGGAGAAGCCAATTCTACAGAGGATCCTCCACACCACTGTGGAGGGTTTTGCACCGCCTGAAGAACTGGACAGTGAAGTAGACAACTAGGTGGTAGAGGAAGACAAGTATTGATACAATGACTAGAGTGGAACGTGAGATGTAATAAATAATGACAGACAATGGGTTAATCTTTGATCCGCAAGGTTTAACAGAAAGAAGGATGTACATGATGCATAGTTCCATAAAAAGTGTATTAAAATAATAGCAGTAAACAAAATAGCTTATAAAACTGTTTTTTTTTTTCAGATTTGACTTCAAATTTAAACAATACACTAAAAAAAATGTTTCTACGCTTTCCACAAACACATTTAATACATTTTAGTGAAACTTTATATATTTTTTCCTTATAAAATCTGATGTTTTATTTTGAATGGGATCAAATGACTCATGAAAATCAAGTTATAAGGTCAATAATGTCATACTATACTATAATGATTAAAAATATAATACATAATATAAGAAAAAATTAATCCCACATTAAAAATAAGTATAGTATTTAGTTGACACATAAAAACCAGATAAGAACGCCATAATTATTCCAAATTATTAAAAACAAAAAAACATGTTTGTGAACTTATTTAAAATATTTACCATTAACCAACTCCCATTTGTACGTTGCTGAAGAAGAATCAAAGACGCAATAGAGTAACGAAAATAGACACAAACTTAACAAATCGGCTCAAGATAAATGAAGTTGTTACCTGTCATGTCATTATAAACTATAGAACTCAAGGTGTGTGTTAATGCACATATCACTGCTAAGAGCTCCTAGGCAATTTGGCACCCCCGAGGAGCAGGGGAGTTTTCTCGGCTCTCCTCTGAGTTTCTCCGCTCTCGTCTCCCAGTTCCCTTATACCAGGCATGTCTTGGTGAGGTCGCTGCCATAAAGATCGGTTGATGCTTGATTCCTGATACCCCCGCCGATGAACCTAGCCACAGTATCAATTACATTTTAGTTAAAAGTGAAAGTAATATTACTAGAGAAGGGTTGGATCCTATGTTTCATGAATCTGAATCTTGAATCCAAATCTTAAATTTTCTTTCAAATCTCAAAGGCAAATTTGAATCCTTGAATCTTTAAAAATGAACCATTTTTATTTGACGTTAAAATATTTAAGATGTAATTTTAAAAAGTACTTTATGGCTTAGTGCCACTTACAGATGGTATTTTGTTTGTCATGTATATAATGTTCATAAACAATAAAGAAAATACTTTTTATGTAAAATATCATATTGATTCAATTTTGTCCCTTTTTTGGTGATTTTATTATTCTTTCAACTAAATAAGTCTATATAATTCCTTTTACCAATTATTGTTTAAAATTGTTATTTAAATTCAATGTCTTCATAGCTTTATCAAAGTTTAGACATCTCCGAAGAAGGTTTTTGATTTCAAATCAAAGCCAATATTACTAGTCAATTTCTAATTATTGAACAGAATTCTACATATTCAAGTTAAATATGCTAAAAAATTTTGTTAACAATAAAAAGAATTCACATTTTAAAACAACCATTAGATTAGTTTTGGATTCTAGTCCCTGTAGGTTATCAGGTTTAAATGTAAGTTTTTCATTATGTTAATACAACAATAGCCCACCTTGTTAAAGTTAAGCAGTAAAGAGCACCAGCTGTTGCGGTGATTATAAACTATTTCAATATATATCTTAACTCCTAAAAGTTAACACATTTGTTATGTATTATCCAACGGTGTGATTATAGTTTAAACGACACTTTTCAGGAAAGGGTCATTCCCAATCTTTTCCCAAGGGTTCGGGATCCCGTCCACCCCTAGATTTTTCCGATACCAATAAGAATCAAAGTTATCGAGTTTGGCATTACTAATTAAAACAATTTGTTCCCTTGCATGCACTAGCAATGATTGTCATCAACTCACATGTCTGTGGTGCAGTTCGTGCAAGTACAACGTGCTAAGACTCATATCAGCTGCCGTCAATTCTAGCGTGTCTGGATCTGGCGCAAGCTCTCCTCCGCAGCCAAACACAGACGCTCCAAGAGAATTGTTCCTTGTGCTTTGGTGCAAGCTACAACAAACAATACAGTTGAATAATTCAAATTAATTATATATTTACTACTGTACTCTAGTGTCAGTAGAGCCTGTGTTCAATCAGGTTTGTTATTACTTAAGATAAAATATTACAACTAAAGAATACATATTTAACCCTTTTAATGCCACACCTATAATGGGATTCACAGGCAAAGAGTGTCACAGCTATTTCATTATTTTTGCAAGGTTGTCAAAGAAAAATCACACAATTTTATAATTCTTACGTGCATATAATGTTCTACAATAGAGGTGACTGTTCTTAATCTTGTGAAATAACACACTCCTGCCTAAGCTAACTGGTAATGCCAACACTAGCACAAATATATAAAGCTGATCAGATCAGCTCTCGGCCCTTTTAACGTTAGAAGGTAAAGCTGATCACATCGGCTCATGGCCCTTTTAACGGTATAAGGCAGAGCCAATCACATCGGCTTGTGGCATTTTTAAGAGTAAAAGGCAGAGCCAATCACATAGGCTCGTGGTCCTTCTAACGGTAGAAGGCAAAGCCAATCACATCGGCTTGTGACATTTTTAAGAGTAAAAGGTCGAGCCAATCATATTGGTTCATGACACTAAAAAGGTTAAGGCTGACCGCACACCGGATCAGACAAGACAAGACAATTTGTATTTTGAAAAGACATTGGACAAGACAATTTGTCTCTTGAAATTACATTCGATCACAATGAGTGGTGGTCAGTATAAAAATGGCGAGCGATGGATAAATAGCTGTTATTCTGTAATATTGGGTATATCCAATTAAAGCCAAAAGAGATTTATGTAGTTTCATAAATAAATTATATAATTACTCATAATGGAAAATGCCACAAGAACAACAAAAAAACCACAAGGTACGGCAGCAGGGTTGGCAGTCAACTCATAAAAATAACAGACCATGAGGTATGGTAGCAGGTTTGCAGTCAACTCACGCATGCGAAAATGAAAATGTCTTTGGCGAAAACATAAATTCAGTATCCTACGACCAGACATCTAATCGTGTAATCGTGACTAATTGTGACTAAAGCTGTATTTTTCCAAGACACTGTCAGTGTGTGGCACTACCATATAAATGTAAGTTAAGTTTGACGTCAAGACGTCTTTTTCCAAGATGTTTTGTTTGGTCCGGTGTGCGGCCAGCCTAAGGAACCGCAGTGAATGTAAAAGGGACAAGGAAAGTGAAGGCCATGGGAATGAAGTTTGTGAGGAGCATATTAGGTGTCAAGAGGAGAAACAAGATAAGGAATGAATCTATCCAGGAAAGAATGGGGGTACATGGAGTATATGAGAGAGTAGAGGCCTCTACAGAAAAGGGCAGAAGAAAAATGAAAACAGAGAGAGCAGAAGAATAATAAGTTGTAGCCCCTAAGCTCCAATAAAATTTCTAATTATCAACTGACTTTATTGATACTATTTGGAGTTATTTATATTGTAGCTTAGGGCAATTATTTAAATCATAGAAATTTTGTAAATTATTATTATTTTAGTTTAGAAAAGGTAGTTAGTTATAATAACATTACCTTTTGATCTGTGATTAAAGGCTCAAGAAAAATTATAGCATGCTTAAAACGCAGTGCTATTTCAAACTTTAGAACTAATGTGATAATATGTAATCTTTATAAATAATTTACTACTAGTTATAGTTATTAAATGTGTATATGATTTTTCTAAATTTCACAGGAATTAAAGTTTGCATGAATGATTTACTCTCCTAGTTGGTATTAATTATTTATTAATGTTTGAAAGAAATTCTAATGCATCATCAACTCCATAATATAGTTGAGACCTCTAAGGCACTATACCTAAATGTGTAAACTTGCTTTGATAGCTATAGCTATTTCAATTCGAATCCCAGTCATGTCAAAATTACTTAGTATTAACTTTATGTAGAATTGGGTGTGGTGCTCTGAAGTATATATAAATGTGATGTCCTAGATCTAATAAATCTTTAGCTTGTCTTGAGAAATTTAAGACAATCATTTACATAAATATAAAGGCTACTAGTGATGAATATTTTCTTGTGTCTTTATTTAATTATTGTTTAAAAAGTAAATAATGCAGTTTACTAACTAAATATGTATCTGGCTACGATTTTCTGGTTATGGTTTTCCTAAATGGCTTTACACTTTTCCTCCACGCAAATATGGATACACTTATAAATTCAATCTTCCTCACATTACTCACTACACATGCCTTTAACCCGGACAGGTAGCAATACATAGTGATAAACAAAAACCACCTGTATAATAAAATAAGTAAATATTTACCAATGTTAACAATTCTTTGGGAGTAAGTATATAAAACAATATCAGTAATTATGCGAGTATAATGATATCATTATTATATACCAAAGATTAATGAAACTAAAATTTGTGTTTTAGTTTCTTGTCTATATCTCCAAATTTAAATTAAAATGTAGACATATTTAAAAAATCTCACCTAAAACATGGATAAAAAATTCAAAGTTCCATTACTGTGGACACAATATAAGTGTGTGTAACTATGTTATAGACTAACCTGTAGAGCAAACCCCTGTCTGAGTTCAAGGGGCCTTCTGCCCTGCTGAGGCCTCCCCTGACCGTAGACGGAACACTACCCCCACTCTCAGACACGCCTCCCTTTTCGCCACTGCTTGAGGGAGGAGGAAACATTGGTTGGTAACCCACCCCCATGCTTGGTTCCATGTAGCCAGGTGGGTGTGTGCGTAGTATACTTGCTACCAAGCTGTTGAACTGGAACAATGACGGTACGATGTACTACTCTCGCCA
This sequence comes from Timema douglasi, assembly GCA_901482245.1. NCBI lineage: Eukaryota > Metazoa > Arthropoda > Insecta > Phasmatodea > Timematidae > Timema > Timema douglasi. Next base: position 139,246 of record CABEEJ010001010.1, on the reverse strand, counting down.
AGTAGTATGGACTATAATAAATTGTGTGGCTGTCACCTAGTAGTAGTGACTATAATACATTGTGAGACTGTCACCAAGTAGTAGTGACTATAATACATTGTGTGATTATCACCAAGTAGTAGTGACTATAATGCATTGTGAGACTGTCACCAAGTAGTGACTTTAATACACAGTGAGAATGTCACCAAGTAGTAGTAACTTAAATACACTGTGAGAATGTCACCAACTAGTAATAGCTATAATACATTGTGTGATTATCAACCAGTAGCATTTATGACCGTAAAATGTGTGATAATCACAAAGTAGCAATGAATACAGTAAAATTTATAGCTATAATCAAATAACATGAATGACAGTACTACTAATATTACTAATAACTGTCACCAAGTAGTATTTGCAATATAATAATGAAGAGTGTACAAGTACTAAAAATATTTTAGTAGGAGTCAAGTTTTAGTGGTTTTAGAACTCGGCTCAATTTTTTTTTTAACTCAATAAATTTAAGTACATAAAATCTTAAATTTTATTGCAAAAAAATCTGATTTTAATTCAATATTGTTCTAAGATGTTATTTCATTGCAAAAATAGTCCAATATTTCCTTCCGATTGATTTAAAAGTATATAACATATAAAACTATATTAATTATTAGATGTCTTTATAAATCCAAATTTGTGTGCTCATATTTTTCACAAAAAAGTCTTGTTTACAAAACCTGATTTTATTTGTGGTTTCTGCATGGATCGATTAAAAAAATTCAGCTTGAAAAATTTCAAGAGCAAATACTACTCTATAATACTCAAACGTGATAAAAAAATCTTGATGGTTTCATTCACACTCGATCTGTACTATACTCTAAATAAAAAATGTATAACAGTAATAATAATATGCTAAAGTGTTGATAATGGAGACTAATTTGAAAGTTATATATTATATTAGGAAAAAAAAATATTGTAAAGCATCCTACCCCTGCTCCGAGGGATGAGACAGACTGTAAAGAAGAATAGAGAGCATTGTCGCCAGGTCCCAGGACTTGCGTCAACTGGTCTGCATCCCTCTTGGCCTGGTTCCTCAAAGCCGTCACAAAGTTCTCTGCATCCTCAGGTGGACGCCACTTGGGATTTGTCAGGGTGAAATGGACTAGAGATAGCTCTGTTTTACCATCTTCTGCCTTCAAAAAATAAACAAAACAAACATTTGCGATAGACATTTACACATACTCCAATGAATTAATAGTTAATGATTAGTGTTAGTACATTTTTTTCTATGTTGTTAGTTGGGGAGTGCGAAGAACACTTTTTCATTCCGAAGCAAACTCGAATCGAATATATGAAATATTCTCGAAGCTGAATCAAAGTTTGAATATTTTTTTAGTTGTTTTATGCTTGAAAAATATTATATCATGGTTATTTAAATTACTTTATGCACTAAACTTACTTGGAAAATGTTTTATTGTACAGTTGTTTGTTATGTTTCATATTATTCCTACAAATAAGGTTATTATCACAACATGCAATTCAATTTCCTTAGAGTTTTTTAATCTAAATATTAATTTGTAATGTACAAAAGAGCTCAGAATGGCTATGATTGAACATAAATCGACTATTTTAGCTGTCAATGTTTTTACTGTTGAAGCTTCGAAGCCAGAATTTGTTTCAAAGCAAAGTCAAAGCTAATGTTTGTTTCTAAGCCAAGTAAAAGTTTCAAAGCTTCACACACGCCTAGTTGTTAGGTTAGACTGTTTCCTGTCCTTCCCTACCCTTCCTTAACTTTACCTCAATCTTGGAGACAAGGGTCTACATGGAACATTGTAGGCCTTTTGTATAGTCAGAGTCTTGCAGGCCCAGATTTCTTGCAAAGTGTCAGATGTTTTCCCGCCAAGTGTTGCTGGTGCTTTTTTGGCAATGCCATTTTAGTTAGTCGTGATATGAGAATCGATAGTGATGTTAAGTCCTGTGAAATTTATCATGGGAGCGTCTCTGGCCTTCCATATGATTCAAAGGTGTACTAAATGACTGAGCAAGACAAGACCTTCACCAATAAGTGAACCCTCTACCCATTCACATTCCTGTTTCCTACAGTTCAATTTGTTTCCGTGTTCATAATTCTGGTCCTCCAAAGGTTTAGTTCTTCATTAGTGTGACTTCACGCTACAATTGTATATATACAAATAATAATATGAGACCTGCTTCAATGGCCACATTGTCTAAAGCATCACTCTCGCAATATACTAGATTGCTGAAAGGAGGGAGATCGGAGTTTGAATCCTGGTTGAGTGTAATGAGGGTGGTTTTTCCAAAATATTTTCCCACTGTCCCGCCCCATAAATGTGGGTACACTTCCTCTAAAAATTCACCCTTTCTCATCCCTAACACATTAGTGTAATTAAAATAAATGTATATAAACTGAACAAGTTGAAAGATGTGTTAAAAAAAAAAGATGCGAGACAAACAATGATTTAATATACACTTATTTTTCTCCCTGAATGGTGACAGTCTTACCTTGACTGTTCGTATAATGGTCTTATCATATAAGCTACAGCATAGTGTAAACAAGCAAAATAAGTTTTTTACTTTTCATATATATAAATGAAGGGTAGATGAAAGTAAGATCGGAGAACAAAGTTCACAAAATAGCAACAACATAAGTTAACATGATTAAGTTGTTTTTTACTACTATTGTAGATGATGATAATGGTGGTGTTGGTGGTTAGTATAATTACCTGTGTATATTGATTAGTAAGGCCGGGCTCAATTGGAGTTTGTCCGGGCAGAGGAGAGGTAACTCGAATCGATGTGTGCCAAGTGGGGTTACCATGGCGGCGCACATCCATCTGCGCAAAGGAACAAACGTCCCCTACACCCAGCACTTCTACCGTAAAGTTGCGGTAAAAGTCCACAATTTCAAGGGCATGAGAGCGCACTTGGAAACAAAGGATGAACGGTGTGATGATTGGTGATAGTAATTCTTCGACTAGGTACACCTGTAATCATTCAACATCACAAGCACTTGGCTTGACTGTGTGTGTGTGTAACTTTCATGGGTTGGTAAAATTCTGATACCTCTTGCGACATCCAACTATTGGTAATACGAACTTTCAGCGTTACACTGGTTAACCATACCAAAGTGTAATGATATTGATTTGTATCCCTCTAATATATGTAAAAAGTCATGGATGAAGGTAATTTTTCTTTAAAGTAACATATGTAGAGTATCCCTTTATGATTCATCCATGAAGAAACACGCGCTTTTCAGAAATAATGTGAAAAGTATTACACCATTAAAATATATTTTTTTTATATAATTTTTTCTGTCAAAAGAACAACTCCTCAGTATTTGGCAAAGGACGCCAATTCCCTATACCAATAATAAGTTAGTCTTCACAACACCTATCGCCAGGACTCTTTCTATTAGTTAGTTTTTACACTGGTGACGAGGGGACCAAGAGACAAGGGGTATGTCATATGTAAGCTGCTTGTGCGTATGGTTAAGGACCCAAGCACTGGCTCTCGCAGTCACAGTCTAACAAAGAATACAATAATGTATGTTAATATCACGAGTGTGCATTAATATCAAGCATTTAATTAGAGTATGTATCAGTAATTAACAGATGTCATTTGAATAAACCGTGTGTGACTAAACAGCCAGTAATAGTTCTCTTTCTTTCATTTATTAAATATACTGATTTAATTAGTGCTCGACCACGGAGCAATTAACAGCTAATTAAACGGTATATATTCCGTATAGTGATGATAGGCGCTCGACCACAGAGATATAGACAACAGAAATATTATCACAGCAATATTATATCTGGGAAAAATCTGTACTGTTACAAAAGTGGTGGTTATGCTAAGGAAGAGGATAGGGCCTAGTAGAGCCATAAAGTTGGGTGGAGTAGAGCTGAGTAAAGTACAGAATATAAACTATCATGGAAGAGTGATTGAGGTAAAAGGTGGAAGTAGAGAGAATTTAATGAGAACAGTATAGTTTTAATATAGATATATAAGAGACCTGCTATTTAGAAGAGAAGTGCCCTTGAAGTGTAAGGAAGTGTTGTATGCATTGTCACATATGTAGCAGAAACATGGACAGTAATGTAAGAGAAACTAGGAAAGTAGAGGCCATGGGAATGTAGTTTGTGAGAAGCATGTTAACTGTCACGAGGAAAAACAAGATTAGTAATCAAGTTCTCTGGGAAACAGTGGGGGTACATGATATAAGAGGAAACAAGACTGAGATGGAAGGAGCAGATAACATAAAGTGTGCAAGTGAGAGGAGAAGAATGAATGCAATTTAAGGAGTAATAATGGCGGAAGGCTAGAGGAAGATGGAAGCATTTTACTAAATTGACCTGGTCACAAGCTGGAAACAGATGATGATGATGATGATATGATAATGTATTGTATTTGGGAGAAGGTACAGGAAAGTTTGTTGCGGATAAAGAACATGAGCTATAACTTACCGCTTTGTACTGAAAGAGCTGCGAGAATTCTCCCCGCACTCTATGTGTGTGGGCTTGACCTCGCCAGCTGTCTGGAAGGTAATGAACATGAGCTAGGACAGCAGTCAGGAGCTTCTCGGGGCACCACACAAGATTCTCGTCTGGTATGAACACCCTGAATACAATCGACAAATCTCAACAAGTCTGTTATGTTACAACCGCTGTCAATATTTACACAAAATCTTGATAGTCATCAACATTCAAGAATCTAGATATACGTATGAACAGGTAACTTCATAATTCAAGAAACAGTGAAAAACCTTCAGACAAAGTCCAGTCTGTGTTCTACTCACATAAAAAGTGGGTGGGTAAAAAATTATATCACCCCATTCATTCTCTTCTGTTGAAGATATGCCTTAAAAATTACTGTGATGTGTTTTGTTGTGTTTTAATTGTGAAATTTAAGGCCTTTATTTGGTTCATATCTAGAGGTACCTGACACCTTAGCTCAGTTGATAGCGTGTCTGAGTACCGAGCTAAGGGTTCTGGGTTAGATTCCCGACATTGCCAAAACAAATTATCATTGGTTAAATGTGGGTTTACCCATTTACATTGATAAATTTACGGCCGGTGATTGTATGTTGTGCCTGTCCTAACTTGTGTTAAGTTATATTATAAGGCATATGAAGCTATGATATGACTAGCAAACCGGTATGGGAAAATATATGGCTTGAATAAAAAAAACTGACTAAAACCATAGGTCAGAAACAGTAATGGATATAAAAAATTTCCTCCTTCCTCTGTTTATTCAATACCAGTGATGGCGACATTGGTGGAATCAACAGTCATGGTAAAAAGAATGTTACTAAATTAACTTTTTATTACAAATAATTTTTTCTGAGAGTGCTGATAACCTACCTGCTAGCTGCAACAACACCTCCCAGTACAGTGATAGCTGTGAGAACATGCTCAACAGTCAAGACGTCTTCATCATATACTGTCAAGATCAGCAACACAGCTAGACAAGCCCCAGCAACAAACGCTACATTCCTGTATAAAACAACACAATTACAACCTAACAAGAATATCTATATCACATAAATCTGTGGCATGTCTGCCTTATGATCTAGGGTTCTAAATAAAGGTATGTATATTACCACGTCTTGCTAGTTCAAATTATATGTGTACATGATAATCATTCTAACAGGGCGAGGATGAGGAAGGAAGCATTTTAGAGGTAATATACCCGCATTCCTGTGGAAAGAGAATGGGACAACATTAAGAAAAACACCCTTAGTAGACCCAACCAGGATCCGAAACCTGATCTCCCTGTCATCAGCAGGCCAGTATAACACAAGAGTGACACCTTAGAATGTTTGGCCACTGATTCCATTATTAATTATTATGTAAAGTACAGTAAGAGGAATACATACTTTGCTAGAATTGTCATTATAGGTGAGGTGAAGATGTTCATGTACTGTGAAGCTGGTTTGTAGGCTCTATTTAGGCGTGCGTGTAGTTCGTGGTCCAATTCATTGAAATGACGTAGATACATTCGGCCATATAGAGACCAACGCCGTGAACCGAGGCTACCAGGCTCACGCTTAATAACCTGACATAAACAATCATTTTAATTGGATCACATAAAAACCTGTAAAGTTACCATGATTTCAGGTCATTTGAGATTAAAAAAGGAAATATTTAGTGAAACAATTTGGACCATGACAAAGTGGCAATTTTTGCGGGGTTTTAACCCAGAAATAAAAGTGTACAATAGTGAGAGCAAAAAAAGAAAAACTAATTAAAATAGCTTTTAACAGAGATAGAAATCCATATGCACTGCAGTAATAATACAATCATGACACAACATAAGTAAATTCTGTTTCATCATAAATAAACTAAGAACTCTACTAAGAGTACATCAAATAGCCTGAAAATCAGTTTTGTTATGATGAAAATGAGAACATTTTAATAAGTGACATCACAATTCTGATTCTCAAACTCTGACCTAATTTTTATGATTCTCTAAACTGATTCCTCAAAACATTAAATTTATTTAAATACTGTATTGTAATGAATTTGGAAAAAAAAAGTAGTTGGAATGGTTAAAAAAAACCTTTTAACATAACAGCCATGTTTGATTTGTATAAGATCACTAGAACCCACAGGCTACATTGAGTACATTTACAATTTCCCGATACAAATGTGAAAAAAAAGAACTAAAATAAAGATAAATGACTAACAGTCACAACAAAAAATTACCCAAATCTTAATATTGCCATTTCATTTCAAAGCTAAAACTTTCATCTACTTGGATTTGAGAATTAAGAATTGAGGTATTAAAAAATCTTGATATCAAGATTTATTCTTGGTAGGAGAGTGTGAGTACTTGAAAACTCGAGTTCATGTCGAGTTTTAATAGCTGTTCGAACTAGACTTGAAGATTTTTACAGAATTTATAATATATATAATGTTTTTAATGTGTACAGTCACATTAAAACTATTTTAAACATTAAATTTGTGTGAGTATAATTTTTTTCACAAAAAAAAATACAACATTAAGAAATTATATTTGTAGATACTTATTTATGATTTATGCGAGAACCTATTATGGCAAATTAACTTGAAATATTTTTTTGTGCAAATAATGCTCTATTCAGCTAGGACTAAAAAAAAAACTTATTTTCATTCAAACTCGATTCAAAGTGAAAAATGCCTACTCTCACATTCCTAATTCTTGGTTCTTTCGATAACATTTAAGAAATGTGGATATTTATTTGATATTTTTGATTTGAGTAACATGTTGTAACCAATTCCAAGGCTTGAGGTTGAAGTGTAAGGAGAGCGAGTATTTTTGCAGTTTTCATAGCAACATTTTTTGGCCAAAATAAATCAAATATTTCTCCAGTAGAAACAGAGTTTAATATCCTCGTTTAAAAAGTTTGTCATCTAATGCCACCACGCTCATAATAAGTTATATTACCAACTAATATTAATATCACCATGTGAATAGAATTAAACCATGTTTGCAAAAAAGCAATGCTCTTAAATCGTGTTCTTTACACTCCCACCGTAATAAACCGAAAAGACGTCAAGATCAACCTAATTTGATTCTATGGATTAGTAGCTAGCTTCCTTAATCCTGTAAGGTAGAGGAGATGCTACCATTATTGACCCGAAACGTATTCCCCCAAAAAATAACCTTTATAAGAACGTCGTCGTCGTCATCATTATTATTATTGTTATGTGATCATAAAATAATATAGTATGCTTTGTTATTTCTATCCAAACCATTTTCTTTAAATAGATACGCCTAAACTTAATGGGTAATTTAAAATTTAAAGTAGTGTTTTGTAACAACAAGTTTAGCTTCAACTTTTCCTCACACGTTTCAAGTTTCACATTTAAAAATGGACTTTCACACATTCCTATTGTGTATATAATACTTTACAGGTAAATTGTGATGAAGAATGTTTGGAACATAACTCACCTCTGCATAGTTAAAAAAGGAGTAAAGTATCTGCCAGATAAGAATAAGAGGGCACAAAAGAAAATTCGCTATGCCCACCCACAAGATGTATTTGGATAAATGTTGGGCCAATTCTTTACGCTTTCCCACTTTCTTGTAATCTTCCTTCAGATGCCAGTTGTTTTTGAACGGAGCCCAAGGTCCCCCTATAAGACACACATACATATTATTCCATAGATAAGTTCACTGATACAATTGTGTAGATTTTTGTGAAACCTAAATCTGATGAATGTTGGGTGAAGTTGTTTTTTTAACCTCTCTCACACTGTAATAATTAGTCCTGATGATGTTTCGTTTTGAGTTTTATCAAGCATTTCCAAAACAAAAAATAAATCAACAAATAGAACATGTATTTGTTATTTTAGTTGTTATTTTTAATACTAATGTAACTGTAAAATTCTAAATGAAACTTGGGTGAAATGCCACCAGGCTTATTAGAATATGAGGGGAAAATAAATATATTAAAAATTTCCAAATGGTTTTCACTGTTTAAAACTTTTGTAATAATTGCATAAGCGAGAGCATTTTTAATTATATTTTTTCAATTAGTTACCAACTCAAGAAAAAAAAGCATTTGGAAGTCATTTCAATTCAAATTATGAGTTACAAAGCAATTAATTTTTATATATATAAATAAAACTAGGAATGAGACCCTCAAATCCTCGAATCCTTAAGGATATTCGAGATTCGAAGATTTGAGAAAATGTCAGATTCAAGACTCACATCTTAGAGAAAAAAAAACCTTAACTTTTAATTGAAATTTGTTTTAAACCTCTAAGACTCCCTAATGGTAGTACAGAACCAACATAATTATAGGACAAACCCAACAACCAGAACTCAGACCAGTAAATTAACACTTAACTGAGTGTATGAGTGTTATAATAAATGGATTATAAGAATTTTTTAACACTTAGTTACTATTTGTATTTGCTATTATTCCATTATAACTCTATTTCCTTTGCGGTTTATAATTGTTTTTCCCAAGATTCTGATTCTAATTCCATATTGAAGATTCTGTGGTATAGAGCACTAGGCTAAATCATGGTTTAAAATAGGAGGGATAGCCAGCACACTTACCTTGGTGATACTGGAGTAGAAATTATTTAGATATAACACTAAAAAACATAAACACATTGTTAAGTACAAGCTTTCACTGTCACAGACAGCTTCATCAGGTCAGGAGAGTAGACTGATTTCTTGGTTGAACTGTAAGGTTGACTGTCCACAGCTGACTGTTTTTCAGTTATGACATCACTGTATAGATAGCAGCACTATGAATAATGTTATATTGAATGTAATCATTGTATAGATAGCAGCACTATGAATAATGTTATATTGAATCTAATAGTAAGTGTGCTGGTAGGAAGGAGAGGAATTATCTAAGGTTGAGGTTGGGGGCTTGTCTGGATTTGATGATATATTGATGGGCCAGTTCCCATATCCTTAATTGTGAAGGGTTGCATATTGCTTTATTCAGGGATTTGACCACCTTGGTTGTGTAACAGTTATTAAAGTCACAATTATGGGTTTCGGCATGTGCTGCTACAGGCTTCTCTTTATTTTTCATTTTTGTGTCATGTCGATGACCATTCATTCTCTTTCTTAGTGTTTCTGTTGTGAGACCAATGTACTGTGCTTGACACTGGTTGCATTCCAGTTGGTAGATGAGGTTTTCAGAATCACAAGTATGGTGGCCTTTTATAGGATAATTTATTTTAGTTATGTTGCTGGAGNAAATATCAGGTTCCTTTCCCTGCAACCGCACCCCCTGCAAAACCTGCACAATACATAAACCAACAAATTCATTCTCCAGCAACATAACTAAAATAAATTATCCTATAAAAGGCCACCATACTTGTGATTCTGAAAACCTCATCTACCAACTGGAATGTAACCAGTGTCAAGCACAGTACATTGGTCTCACAACAGAAACACTAAGAAAGAGAATGAATGGTCATCGACATGACACAAAAATGAAAAATAAAGAGAAGCCTGTAGCAGCACATGCCGAAACCCATAATTGTGACTTTAATAACTGTTACACAACCAAGGTGGTCAAATCCCTGAATAAAGCAATATGCAACCCTTCACAATTAAGGATATGGGAACTGGCCCATCAATATATCATCAAATCCAGACAAGCCCCCAACCTCAACCTTAGATAATTCCTCTCCTTCCTACCAGCACACTTACTATTAGATTCAATATAACATTATTCATAGTGCTGCTATCTATACAATGATTACATTCAATATAACATTATTCATAGTGCTGCTATCTATACAGTGATGTCATAACTGAAAAACAGTCAGCTGTGGACAGTCAACCTTACAGTTCAACCAAGAAATCAGTCTACTCTCCTGACCTGATGAAGCTGTCTGTGACAGTGAAAGCTTGTACTTAACAATGTGTTTATGTTTTTTAGTGTTATATCTAAATAATTTCTACTCCAGTATCACCAAGGTAAGTGTGCTGGCTATCCCTCCTATTTTAAACCATATTGAAGATTCGTAAGTTTGAGGATGATTCGAATTTGAGATTCATATTCATAAAAGTGAATTCAACCCAACTCTATATATCACTACGATGGTTATATAAAGTGTATTTAAAAGTTATAAATATATGCCCAATTTACATTTAGAGAAATAATCATCTTTGTGAGAGCCAAACAATAAAAAGGATACTCACAGAACAAGAGCAGCTCGATGTTGTATTTGAGTCCTCTTGTAAGAAAGATTACCTCTCCCAAAAATGGCAGTCGTAGTCTGATTGGGAGAAGGGATTTGTTCACCATTGCCACCATATAGTTTTTAAACCTGCACCATAAAACACATTTACTGATGGCTGAAATGAACCTGATATCACTATTAAAAATCTGTATGAAAATTAAGACTTTAAAATATTTTCTTTAAAATTGGGTTTTAGTTATTTATACAATATATTGAGTTAACAAATTTAAAATAGTCAAAGTGTTAAAATCTTTTCAAATGTTGGTTAGGAGTTTGATGAGATTTAATTGCTTACTCATTTTTTTAGACAATCTACTAAGATTGGGACCTTCAAACACTTAGATTTTTAAGATTCAATTTTATTTTATTTTCAAAGCGAAGTCAAGGCTGATATGTGTTTCAAAGCCGAAGTTTCAAAGCTTCACACACCCCTTAATATCCGTACAACATTATTAATTATATATTATTCTATTCTATTACTATATTCAATCTTACCTGAGTATTCTATGGTAAATGTCGAGTTCACTCAAATCTCGCTTGTGAATACACATCTGCTGTTCTAGCTGAACCTCTCGGACGCGGTGCTGAACTTCATGCCAAGTCAGGTTGTCCAAGTCACTCTAAGAAACATACATAAAAAAATATTCATCACAACAAAAATAAATTCATGGAAGAAAGCAAACACTTTTACAGTTAATTATACAAAACTAGCAAAGATCAGAAGATCGAAATTAGTTTTAGACTATGGATATAACCATATCAAGTATTATATTCGTAAATTGAAAAATGACACCTGGCCCCGTGAATCAAACCCAGAACTATTGGCTTAGAGTGCCAACGTTCTATCACTAAGCTATCCAGGGATTGCCTTGTACTGATACATTCAGTTAAGTGGTAAATCAAAGGTTTAGGGTATTGTTGTTTTAAGTTTGCTTGGTAATTATTTTTAATTATCTTTTGGATAAACCACCAATAAGCAGTATACGCGCTCTCGAAAAAATTCCGTATCAAAATTTTAAACAAAATCTTGAATCCTCAAATATCCATAAGCAATCAAGAACTAAACGATTTTAAACTCCAGTTTCTTAGGGAAAAAAAGTGTTAAGGCTAAAAATGCAATCTGTGATTTAATGTTGATATTAGAGATGGAAGGAAAAGACATTTTTACTAAAGGACTGGAAATGAGTCAAAAGATTGGGATTGGGAAGAGGAATGGGAAATAATAAAATTGACATTTTTGAAATAATTTTAGACCCAAAATATATTTTTATTATTCTTCAGGCATCTGTTTGCTAAGCTGTTTACTCACAAGTCATAGTTTACCATGCGAAGGTACCCATATCTTTACATCCCTCCTGCATACACACTATTCAATACTTTTCCATCCCTCCTAAACAAAAACTTTCAATACCTTTCTATGACACTCAAACAAGCCTTTTCACTCAATAACAAAGACCACCCTCCTGGGCCCTTCCCAAAAAACTGTATACTTAAGAGTGCACTGGCCACCAGACCCCACATCCTAAGCTTGCTAAAGAACAAAGAAGAAGGCTGTCTACAAAAGAAATGAAGTGATGAGTCAGAAATCTTACCTGTTGGAATACTAAGCGCTTCGTTTCCCGCCCAAAAGTTACAGGAATTAGTCAATCCCGCCAGACTTACAGGATTTGATAAATTTCCAAGCTTTTCTCAAATATTCGGGAATCTCTTCCACCCCAAGTTAATATTTGAATTTGAACCAAAACTAAACTTTGGCTAATCTGCATTGGTGGTTGCACTGTCTAAGGTATCTTACCGTAAACAGGATTTGCAGTGACAGTAAGATAGGTGTTAAAATGCCTCGATCTATTTAGGCTGTTTTTTCCCTAAATGGTTTACCGCCCTCCTTCCACATGAATGTGGGTATATTTCCTCTAAAAAGTCTACTTTCTTCCTTATTCTTATCCCAATGGTGTGACAAAAGAGAATGTTTGGTGAGCTTTTGTGAATATTTATGATAGTACTAGTTCTGCATTTTAAACATACAGCAGGAATAAACAGCCACAAGTAAAGCCCCAACTAGTTGTAACTTAGAAATAAAAATTATGTTTGTGAAGTATAAAAGCTAGACACTTACATCATTAATTTTAAGAGCTGTATTAAAGAATATTTTGATGTCCCAAAATTGGAAAAGATGATACATGACTTTTATAGCTCTAAGGAACCAGAAGATCACAGCCACCAAAATACATATCCACGATACAGTTCCTAAGCTTGCCACACACTCGTGAGGTGGCAGTACAGCATCACTTAGGGATATTTTATGATTAGACGTATTGATGGGGTTATTTCTGTAAGATACCAACAAATACAATAGAAAACAGTTTAGATGAAAAATAATTATGTATACACAAAGGATTTTTTTTAACAGATTACAAGCTTCTCATATCAAACTTTCAAATTAAAATAAAAATGGTACGGTGTATGTACCACACAGACTTTCTCGTTTTTATCTTAAAATAGACATTTACTAACAACTCAATTTGTGAAACAAGATAATAGGTCTACACATAGCTGTAGAAACATTATGCCAACGACCATAAATTAAATAATATATACTCTTACTTAAACTTACCTACTCTATGGCATTAGAAACTAGGAACACTGTATGATATATATATATTTGATTATAGATCAGATACAATTGGTTTTATAAAATTGTATTTCAATTTTTTCTTTTCTTTGATAATTAATTACATGATACAAAGAGCTAGAGCTCACTTATAGGACTATAGATTTAAAATGATTAAAATTGTACATGAATTTAAATTTTAAAATATTTAAAAGAAATTATGAATATTTTATCATAAAATAAAAGTAAAACAAAATCAAAACAACAACAAAATAGCAAAATACACCAAATATAATAGACAGCAGTACCAGTATAATGTTACAGATAAGATAATTTTGAAATATATGTGATAATATTGATGAATACATTTTATTAGTAAATGTGATATGGATATTAAAAAACGTTAAAAAATAATAACAATATCAAATAAATAATGAGAAAGTACTTTGAGATAAAAATGTAAATTGAGAAAAATTAAAGATTTATTACTTTAATAAAACCTACTACAACTTTACAAAGATAAGATATTTCGTTATTTCATTTAGTTGAGGAGAAATGGTGAAAATCGGAAAAAAATTTCCTCATGTAAAGTACCCTCAAACTCATTTTAATGAGAAAATGTGAATAGTCATATTGTTTATAATAATAAAGTGTCTAGATTTAAAATTTAATCAAAATCGTTAAGAGCGAGTCTTAATAAAATTGATTTTCTCATTTTGTCCTTCAATAAACTACCCTTAAATTTAGGATTGGACATCTATTTACAAAAATCACTCAAAGGGACCTTATGAAAACACCAGATACTAGGTTTTAGCCCAATCTGTAAAATAGTTTCGGCTCGAGGTACAGACAAACGGCATCGGATTTTGGTTACATGGGGTCATGCATGAAAGGTCAACATTTATCAAAGTCTCGAGTTTGAATTTTTTGACGATTATGTTAATCTTTCTCTCCATGGTGTTGAGAGAAAGTAAAAAAATTAAAATTAAATCATGGTATGAGCCTTTAAACAAACTATACAGACTGAGTGGCACCCTCTGTTAGGGATGATAATGCCAGCATTAAACTAATTGGATTAAAAATAAAATAATTAGAAGAAAGATTCAGGCATGCATGATATAATATATTAGAGGTAATATACCAGCATATGCATGAAAGGTGAGTGGGAAAAACCACTTTCATTAAAACCAACCGAGTTTTTAAACCTCAATCTCCCCATCATCAGGAAGCCAGTCCAACACGAGAATTACACTTTAGACCGTTCAACCTCTGAGGTAGGTAATTCTAAATTAATTCAATCAACAACAAAAGAAGCTTATTTGACCTAATCTTACCGAAAGAGTATTGAATAATCAACACAGTGCAAAAGGAAAGTTGAAAACATAACAACAAATATAAACTGCAACAGCTCTAAGGCTTCTTGCAGCATCATACAGGTGAACCCATGTTTCTGGTGGTAGTGGTACATCCGCACAAAAAAAGAATCTAAATCTTCCACATGATTCCATCGAGCTGGAAAAAAAAAGAATACCAAATAAATTGAATTGCAGTAAACTCCTGTCTGTCTGTATTTGGTTCGGGGATTATCCATACATGATTATTCAAGGTAAAAACCTCTAGAATATGTTAAGGCATAATAATACAAGATTACTACATAAAACAGATATTGTATAGGAGGAAATTCCTACTCAAGCTTCGTTGTGGTTTAATGTATTCCTATGTAGAACTTTTTCGTATAAATGACTATCCATGCTATAAATTCAGTTCACATGACAAAATTATTAAGAAAAATATGTGTATTTGATTATTTATAGGTTTTATTTAGTACCACGTCTTACTAGTTCAGGGTGTTAGCTTATGTACTAGTTACACTAATGTTTTTAGGGATATGGAAGGCCATATGTATAGGAAGTGTACTCGCATTTGTGTGAAGGAAGAGTGGAAAAAACATTTTGGAAAAACCACACCCAGTCCACCCGACTGAGATTCTAACTTCAATCATCCCCTTTTCAGTAGCTTAGTCTACTCAGATTATGCAGCCACCAAGGCGGGTAATTATCCATGTTGTTCAATTATTTGTGCATTCTCCATTACTGTATAACCCGGATATTTGGGAGTTTGCTGTAGGGCCTAGTGTTAATTTCAAATAAAATTATTGTGTTACCATGGCTTAGTGACAGTGTCATAGCTACTGGAAATTTATCATAACCTAACAATAATTTTGATAACTTAGTGTACAATATTGCAGATACTATTCAAGACGTTCCTGCTAAGTCACCAAATAGAGAATAGTCAAATATTAAATTAAGGATGATTTACCTCTCCCACTTTCTGGTACCACATGGATCATAACACCACCCTCATGAGGTGTCTCTTCTTCACCCTCACCATTTTCTGGTCCAAATGGCTGGAGGGGTTGATAACTTGGTTCTAAAGTGGCTGTCATTCTACTAATAAAATTTAAACAAGTTATAATAATGTTCCTAGACAGACTACATGACTAACCCTAGAAAGGGAACCTTGAATTTTGGATAAATCTGATGGATATATTTACAATTATTTATACATAAAAAGGTTATGAATAAAACAAAAATTAAATGTTGCCAAAATCATCTGTTTTAGAGACAAAGGGTGTTTATATTAATTACTTAAGTCAATGTACTTTCTAGACTGTAGATGAGTCTTTTGTTTTGAAAAGAAAATGACCTTAGCAAGATTACACAATAAAAAAATGACAGCTGATACAAGTAAACAAAGTAACTGATTACAAAGTCTTACCTTTTCACATTCACATTTTCCAGATAAACTTTATATGCAAAAGTTTATGTTTTGAGAACATGATTCCACTACCTATGCAGTACATGTTGTGTT
The DNA here is from genome assembly GCA_901482245.1 of Timema douglasi. Taxonomy (NCBI): domain Eukaryota; kingdom Metazoa; phylum Arthropoda; class Insecta; order Phasmatodea; family Timematidae; genus Timema; species Timema douglasi. The sequence continues at coordinate 123,067 of CABEEJ010001010.1, read as the reverse complement.
CATTCTATTAATACAATCATAATTAATTTTAATAACCCTATAAAATAGATCCTTTACAATATTTTATTTATATACATATATATATAAAACAGTGGGGCTATCTATAGTAATTTATTTAATTACTCTGTAAAACAAAACAAACAGAGCTATTAAACAAACATAACAAAATAAATGTTCCTAGATAAATATTAATAAAGTCTCAGGATGATTATAACTTGAATTAATTAATATGCTTGTAAAACAAGTCCATTACATTTAATTATTGATGCCAGTAAACTATTTCTTTCAACTTTGTTAAATATTTGTGTGACCTGGTTGAAATTAAGTATCATATTATTTTATAGGGGTTGCACTATGCAATTTTTATTTAAGGCAATCTCACAGTGGATTTCGGTTTAATATTCTCAAAATAGTCGCTATTGTTAGCCAAAGCATTGGCTCAAACCGTTCCTTATTTTAAATAGTTTTATAATGGTGGATTCACTAAATATAAATTGGAAAATTATTTATCTAATATAAAATATGAAGCAATATTTTATAAAGTGAGAACAGCTGATCAATACCAACATAATTGGTAGTGACAGATTATCTTTTTAATCCAAAGTTTAATGTTGTTTATTAATGTGTTTATACGTCTTTTATGATATGTGTGTATTCATTATTTATTTAAGTAAAATGTATTTTTTTACCTATGAAAATTACTATTCAAATATTGTATGCCCCAATAAAGGTAGGGGAACTTATTGTAATATTGGTGGTTGGTAGAACAAAGAAAACTAAACCAAACTGATAATGGCTGCAATGTTTCATAGGCGGTGTGGAGAAAGAGTAACTTTAACAAATGGAAATAAAACAGCAATTCGACACATCTCAGAATTTAACTGTGGTTTAATTCTTAGCAGTGAATCATTGGTTGACAATAAATTATTTGAAGTGAGGATTGACAAGAAGGTATTAATTTTCAAATCTCACTCTTTTGACATATCACTGATTCACACACAAAATTATAATTTGAATGTATCATTAAATTAATAGGAAAACATACTTTGTATGGTGAAACCTAAGTCTTATGACACACTGACTTAAATTTTGTGTTCATTTCATAATGGATTTGCTAGTTTAAATCATAGTAGGCTTAACATAATAATGACTACCTAATAAAGAATACTTTTAATATGTGTTATACAAGGTTCGAACCTGGGACTCTTGTTATATTTAATACTCTTACTATGACATTAAAAACTTGAAAGTTCATTGCTGCACTTTTAAAAGTAAGCTCCCTATCTTTAGATAGTTGTATCCAGTCCACCTCATTATACCCTCTCTTTTAGGTTAAATACAACTAAACTTATAGCCTACGCTGTATCATAGTCATCTATGTAGGTACATAAAAAAATCAAATAAATTTTAATTGTAGCCTACCGATGAATTAAAAAGTCAAGCCCATAAAGTCTATGGATTATTTAGAATATCTCGATTTGAAATGATAAACAGAATAGAAAACCTCACAATAATGTGTTGCCTAGCTTAAAAGGATCATGCCACTAATAGGAGCAACTAAGAGTACATGCTATTTTTAACCCTTTTTTTTCATAAATGCCGGAACTAGGATGGGGCATGGGTATGTTAGAACTACCCTTAATCTCTTATCGGGGGGCGGGGGGGGCATGGGGGGTCTAAGTAAAAAATTGTGAAGCACTTAATGGTTTTTTTCAACTTAAACCATTAACTTATAAACCCTTTATTTGCATGGCTTAAGACTTTTGATCATACACAGTCTCTGATGAGTCCCTAGTATAATATGGTTTTGTAATTATGTAGGGGATAGAAAAATATTAATAGCCTATTTATAAGCAAACACTTAATTGGAATACGTTCTTGTTTTTATCAATAAAATTATTAGCACACACTACTGGAACTATTTAAAAAGATCAATAAAAGCTAGGTTGAAATTGTGATGATTGCTCCCTTTGTTTACATTGTGAGGTAGGTAGTAGGTAAGCTTACCTTTTATTATTCCTCTATGATATGAATTATAAGCTAGGGCCATAGTGTAATTCGTCAAGGTAAGACTGCTACCTTTCAGGGTAAACTGAGTGTACACTTTTGTGAACTATATCTGAATTCTATTGGTTAACCCGTACAGAGTCTATATCTTAATAATATTTATTTGTTTTCAACTTTTCTTTCAATCTGAACAATACTTTTACTCTAAATTCCTCTTTTTATTAATCTTTTTATTGCTTGGTTGTCACAATAAGTTATTTTATTCCTGTATTTCTTGTTGGAAGTAGCTCTACTAGACGGTTTTACTAGGGCCTACTTAAATCTAGATAACACTCATCTAATTATGGACCATTTCAAACATTAAACATGTTTTTTTTATGTTTTTTTTTTAAGATTTGATGCTTGAATTCTTGAATTTAGAATTTTCTTAAAGGGCATGTATTACATAATGCAGTTTTAGGCCTTTTTTTGACTTTCTCCCCCCATGTCATGCTCCATTACTCTTTGGTCACTCCCTTCTCCCCCCTCAAGTTACATAATACTTCCAGTTTCAACAATAAAAAAGCATATTTTCTTCATGTTGTTTTTGAATGGGCTGTTTTTTTTGTTTTTTTAGTAGACTGGATATTTTCATGTCAGATCTTATAAGTTTAAAATAAATAGGATTTTGAATAAAGGATGCAATTTCTAGTCAAACAGTTTTATTTGTATTTATTATGTATTCGGTCACTGAACCCTAAACAGCAGTAAAATGTGGCCTGCAACCTGTTGACCGTAGTTTTATTGATAAAGGATGTGTCAGTGTCATATAATTGATTGCATTTTTGGAATTGAATATGAAAAACAGTTAAGTACTCCTTTAAATAAGTGAACTACTAATTAAAAACTGAATTAACACTTTTTAGTAACCTATCTATTTCATTGAATTTAATTTGATAAATTCAACCAAATTTCTTTTAATTTTTATTATTTGTTTTATAAACTAAAACTTCATTACATTACGCTAGCCTAATCCCCCCCCCCTTATCCCCCATGCCACAAAGTGTAACGCTACGATGGACCCCTCCCACCTTCCACCCCCCTCAAGTCCGTTACATAATACATGTATGGCCCCTAAGGATTCGAAGTCCCATCCCTAAAACAAATTCATTCACTCAACATAACAACTATGCTTTGTGATTACACAAATTATAGGCATACCCAAAATAATTATCATTCCAATATATATGGTACCAAATAACCGAGTCTTGTAATTATTGAATCTTGGTTTGTTTTTCTACTGGAAACTTGCATAATAGCCCTCGAAGATGATCTTACACTCAATAAACTAGTTTGACAATTACAAATTTTGTTTACTGTACTGTTTCATTCTAGATTAATTCATGGAGTGGCAGCATAGAAATAGGGGTGACAGCATGCGATCCAGAAACTATGGATTTTCCATCCAGTGCCACAGAACTGAGAAATGGTTCATGGGTAAGTAGATTTTAGCAATTAAGATAGGTTTTTTTGTATTATAGCCCTGTCTATAGAGTCTGTAAGCTCTGCATCCGGTACCCCTTAAGTCCGTAGAAATAGAAATCACATATACACAGTGTTTTTTTAATCACATTTTAATCATGCCAGCCATTGAGAAAGTTTGAGACTATGTCCAATTAAACTCTTAGAAAAAAAATTGTTTGGAGCAAGGAACATGTAAACATGATCTGTGAAACATAGGTTATAAATAATGCTAATGTAAGGTTAAACTTACCAAAGCAATGCCACTATTTTTGAAAACTTGTTATTTTTCAGTAAACTGTTTCTGAGATGCCACACTTCCTGAGGTTTATAAATTTTCTGAAATAGCTTTGTTCATAAAAATACCACTAGTGCTTTAATTTCAGGGCATATTCACATATTTACTTTGCTGTGATTGATAGTCCTTAACAGTCTTTATTGACTAGTCCTTGGAAAGTTAAAGTTGAGTCAACTTCTACAGAGTGGTAAGGACAAAGGACATATGGATCAGAACTCTGTTAGTGTGGAGTCGATCTCTTACAGACACAAAGCACCTTTCGGATACAGAGTCTGTAGACAGGGCTTTCTTTTAAATCATTATATGCAAGTTATTCATCATTTTTTACTGTTTCAAACACACTTTCAACTTCAATTTTTTTAGTTGGCTAATTCTCAATGTGGGTTTTATTTGTATTTAATTTAGTAAAAAATGTTTCCCTTACTTACAACGATGAATATGCTGACTTTACATCCATTACTGTTTCCAGCTTGTGGCCTGGGTCAGTTTTTTATTCAAGCCATATATTTTCCTGCTTGCTAGGCCTGTCGTAGCTTCATATGCCTTATAATCTAAGACAAGGACAGCTACAACACCTAGTCCCTGGCTGTTAATTCATCAGTAAAAGGTTAAATCCACATTTTTCAGTCGTACTGGGAATCAAAACCCCCGGACTCTTAACTCAGCAGACAGACACGCTACCGATTAAGCTAAGCTGTCAGATAACTATGACACTATGTGGACTAAATGTCAAAATTGTCTAGTATGGTTTTCCTATGGCGATAAGGTCGGTATTTAATCCTGTTCGGGTTTATGGAGAGTGTTTTTTTTACAAATATTGTTCTACTCTACAGCCACACAAATGCAGTTAGATTTCCTCTAGAGATTACCTGCCCCCCAACCCAATAACATAATACCCAACATGGGTATAAAGATAAAGGTGTAGGGGATGCGAGAAAAGGCCCGTGTGTTTGCAGTTTTTAAAGCAGGGCCTAAACGTTTTTTAGCAAAAATAAATAAAATATTGCTTCACTACAAACATTGAGTTTAATTTTCTTCACATGGTAATATCAACAGTTGTTGATTATGTCATGAGCATAGCGGCATTAGATGACAAACTTTTTAAATTAAGAGAAAACGTTATTAAATTCCACGAAACCATTGACAGATATATTCAAGAACTTTTTATATCACCATGTGTAGACTCAATGTTTCTACCGGAAACATATTTTATTTATTTTGACAAAAAAAAAGTTTCTATAGCTAAATTGTAAAAACACTGACCTTTTCTAGCATTCCCTACATCACTACCAGGAGGTATGGTGTAAAAAAATCCATTGCTAGGTGGTTTGGAGTCTAGAGGAAACTGCTTCTATTCCGGGTGGTGTCAACAAAGATGTTTAATATTTATCTATTGTTTCATCATTTAGTTATTTAGTAAATATTTAGATGCTAAAGCTGAATGTGTTTGCTCTACTAGGTTTAGTTATTAAGTAATGTGCTTATGTAATGTGTGTGTTATGAAAGTACACATTTAATAATAATAATAATAATAATAATAATAATCAACTGTGTCCAATCTGTGGAGGTTTCAGTTTAGTAAAATGCCTTCATCTTTCTCTTCCTTTCCACCCTTCTTCCTCCTTTATTCCAGGGTTACCACACAACTGGAAAACCAGAAAAATGCAGGGTTTTTTTTGTGTGTCTTAGAAAGTACAGGCAACTTTGCAAAATCTACTGAAAATTCTTGAATTGTTATAAATTTGGAATACAGTTGTGTCACGAGAGTTGGTGTCACCCATTGCGGTAACTCGTGGTGTCACCCTTATGGATCTCCTTCTATACCAGACCATACAGAATACTTAGTAATGTTTTTGTGTACCAATATTACTCATAAATCATAATTCCTGAATATCACTGAATGCAATGCCAATAATAGTGATGTAAACAACTGGCAAAACTAAAATTACATATTTTAATTAAAATAGCTTATTTACAGCATAAATATGTGTATCTTGACATAGTTTCATGTGTTTATGAGTGAAAATTTGCTAAGAAAACAATAGAATTTGAGACACACATGTTTAAGAAATACATAAAAACTATTTTCATTTTAACATTAAACATGATCATTACATGAGATATATTGGATTAGTTTTCATAGTAAATAACTTCCCAAATAATATAGAAGCTGTAGACAAATGCATATGGAAATATACTCATAAATACCAAAAAAATAAACAAACATTTCAGTACTTGGTGATCATCTAGACGAAATCAGAACTTTCCTTTCCTTGCCTTCAAAGCTACTAACTTGTGAAACACTTAATCAAAATTAATGCCTTTCGTCAGCTTACTTTTAATTGATAATATCATAAGATCTAAAAGCCTTGAGTGTCCCATAGTAGATCACGAATAGTTATTTATAAGTTTCAGCTTTAAAAAGTACATACAGATCATCAAATAATTTTAGGCTTAGTAGAAGAGCTTTATAGACATTAATTTGGGTGTCCTCCGCTCTGATGGTGTCAACTGGTGTTGCCCACACTCCCCCTCCCCCCTTGTTACACACTGTTGCAACATTTAACTGAAGCTTAAATTAGTATGTGTTTGGGTGGACAAAAAGATTAAATGAAGAATTAAGTATGTTGATTCAAACATGACTTATTACTCCCTTACCAAAGGTCATGAAGTGACAGAAAATGTATTTCCACATCAATATTAAATAACTCTTTGTTAAACATAAGTTACATGGATTCACATTCTCATTTTAATGAAAAATGAAATTGTATTACTCTTTTCATCAATCTGGAAAAATGGGAATTCCTTCTGGAAAACTTTACTGTTAGTAAGAAAAATAGTGGTAACAATGTATTTACTTTCATTCTTCCTCTCTCACCTGCACACTTTCTGTTATCTGCTGGTCCTATTTCTTTCTTGGTCTCCCTTGCAGTCTTTTTCTCACATACTTCATCTCCATCACTCTCCCTCAAGCTATCTTCCTTTTCCATCCTCATTACATGATCCTTACTATCTCATCCTTGCTTCCTCTACTCTCTCATGTACATCCTGAAGCCCAATTCTTTCTCGGACCACTTCATTCCTAATCTTTTTCCTCCTCGTGGCAGCTAACATGCACCTCACAAACTTTATTCCCGTGGCCTCCACTATCCTTGATTTTCTTACATCCAATGTTCAGGTTTCTGTTGGATTTGTATCTATGGTTATAAAGTACACTCTTAAAGAACTTCCTTGCGGTTCAAGGACTCTCTTTTCCACAACAGGTCTCATATATACCTGTATGACCCTGACGATGCCCTCTTATATAAACCAAAGATAATTTATTTTTCATCATTGGCCTTATACACTAAATCTTGTTATAATTTTCATTGAAACAGATAATGTCAGGAAATTCCATCTTGAAAGATGGAAGGTCCATGTTGGAGGTGTACGGAATGGACCTGGATAAACTCAATGAAGGAGATCGGATTGGGGTGATGAAAACTTCTGAGGTAAAAACTAAGCTGCTCTTTAAGAATGCTTGTTAACTTGTAAATGTTAAGTAGGTGTACTTAATTGATCATATACAACAATAATGATGACTGATGCTTCCAACTGTTGTGTTATTTCATCTTGTGTTCATTATATACTTTCAAATTCGAGGTTTTGGAAATGTAGATTAAATCAAGACTCAGATTTGAGATTCAGATTTTTAAAATAGTGGATTCAACCCAACTAACTTATTTTATGGTATTAGGAACTTGAAAGTTAATTGCAGTATCTATAAAAGTATGCCACTTATTTCTCTCTTGAGCTAGGGCTATACAGTCAACCCAACTCTAATTAAAAGTTTGTACAAAATGAAAATACCAGAAATTCTCCTGTCTTGAGTGGATGCGTATTTGTTACAGAATGAGTTAGTGTTCTACATGAACGGTGTTTGCCAAGGGGTGGCGGCTGAGGATCTTCCTAGCAAAGTTTATGCGGTGGTGGACATGTATGGGAAGTGTGCGCAAGTGTCTATAGTCGAGTCAGATGGGGTCATAGACTCTGGAAGTTAGTAACAATTATGTTAAAATATATTATAAACTAGAATGTATAAAGAATGTGTGATATTATTGTTACTGACTGTATTAAAGTGGTAATTATCCATCTCTAAGGATCCACATTTCATATCTTGATTTGGGTATCAAACCTGATAATCTCACCAGATGGTCACACAGTTTAGGGTGTTAGTCTCACAATATACTGACCTTCCGGATTCGAAAAGGATGCGCCTCTAATCTTGGCCATGTTCAATGGAAATGATTTTTTCATGATTGATTAAAAATTGTGGCTTTAAAACCCCTTCTTCACATTAATGCGTGTACATTTCCTCTTTAACAACCTTGTTCATCTCTAATCCTTGAATTGAACAGAGTTTAAACATGCTGTTAAAATAAACAGTGATGAAAAAAAGTTCCCCTAAATCTTTAACTGGTCTATTTAATCCCTTAAATACAAGGACCGAAATCACTTTAAAAATACAAAATAAATGTTATGGAAGACATACTGTTAGTTTCTCATAATGCTTTCCCTAACTTTGTGACAATTTGTTATTTTTATATGTGAAGCAAAGCTTGAAACATGCAAAGAAAAATCGAAGCTGATGTTGAAAAGAAGGTTTTTGTGGTTTTCACATATCACTACTTTTAATGGAAGTAAGCAAATGCTTGTAAAATTTAATGTACATGACCAACAAAGCTCATACGAAGGAAAAGATCATTAGTAACCGATATAGGCCGTATCAAGGATAATATTTTCAAATCACACGTCTTATCACAGAATATGTTTTTAACTATGAGTGAAGAATGACCCTGAGCCCAGAACGAATCCTGAATAACTCAGTGGTAGAGTATTGGTGCGCAAATCCAAGGGTCCTGGGATTTTTCTGTGTGTCATTTTTCAAAATTTGCGAGTATACCTCCTAATGCTTAAAATTATTTATCAAGTACATCTAGGCTAAGAGAAGAAACAGAGTTAATTATGTTATTTTAACATATACAAATTGTTCTATACTTACATTATAGATTTCATCTAGTCACTTGTCATTGTTAAAATACGGTTTGGTATCTGTTCTAAAAATGAGCATAATATGTTGAATCATAGTTTAATCATAATCATAGTGAGATATTTTAAAGCTATTTATAATATATATATCAAANACTTTCTCTTGAAAATGTTCCAAAGATGTGAATGTTATTGTGGATGTCTAAGTTGAAGCAAAGCAGATTTGACTTTCAACTCAACATTTTGAATTTTTGCACATTCCTTATTGCTTGGTTTTTGTTTAAAACATTAATATAATTTGTACATATTATGTAATGTATTTTTGTAGGATCTGAAACAGAACTAGACATCAACAACGACCACATGATAACCTCCACTAATAACCTTGTGACAAACTTGAATGTTAATATGAACGTGAACGCTAATCTACAACATGGTATCCACAACAATGAAGTTGTGGATAGGCTAAGGTTTCATGAGCGCTGTGGTTCTCTAGTCAAACTCTCGTGCAACAGCAGGACTGGCGAGCGAAGAAGACCTCTTGACGAGTTTAACAACGGCGTAGTAATGACCCACAGGCCACTAAGGGATAATGAACTGTTTGAGGTATGTATATGTTCAAATCAGGGGTGGGATCCTTGAATCTTTAAGGATATTTGATATATAAAGATTCTAGAAAATATTTTTGAGAATTAAAAAAAAAGTTTTGATCTGGAATTTGTTTGCTATACCACATATTGGTGGTTTAGTCCAACGTAATTACTATAGAAAAAGCTTATATAATTAAACTTTTTACCATTAATTCACCACTTTACTGGATGTATTATTTGTTTTTAAACTTCTAAATTATTGCTTCAATGTAAACCTCTCATGTTTACAATTTTTTTCTAAGAAACAAATTAGAGACTTTTTTGATAAATGAACACTCAGATTCATAAAATATTGGATTTGATCATTTTAAAGTTCTTTATTGATTTATTAATAATGGAAATTAATAAAAATAAACTACTGTAATAAATGCAGATCTAAGGAAGAAAACCGATCTAGCAAAAGAGGAAAAATTTGGTGAAAATCCAATGTACAAAAGTGACATCTCTTTCCTTTTTGTCTTCTTTGTATTACCCCATGTGTTTAAATGTGCATGTGACAACTTATTATATAGAAGACAGAAGAAAAGGAAGAAGATGTCACCTTTGTGCATTGAATTCTTCCCACATTTTTCCTCTTACCTTAGATGTTCTTTCTTTGTTAAATTTTCAGTTATTTGTTTATTTGTATAAATTTATATCAGTTTTTATAATTATAAATTTATCCAGCCATTAATCCTCCCTATTGGTAAATGCTCTTAGTTGATTAAAATGCACATTTTTGTCTTTGAATTGTTATTATTTATGATTAGAGGGGTTTGGCACTTTATAGCGTCTATATTTTTTTGAATAGACATAACTATAATGTACTTTAAATAACTTACAAACATATAACCCAACTAGGTTGTAAGACGTAGTGATACAAAAATAATTAACTTACCAATAGCCATAACCGACAGCTAGCCAGATATAATCTTATGTATCGATTCGCCAAACCATATGACCTGCAAGACAATATGTTTAGCTACTGTCACTTTTGTTAGTCAAAACTTTCACATCAATCAATTTGTTTTTACATTATTGAATTATGAACTTATGAAAATAACTATTTCTATGTTTCTGTTTTGTAGAAGCAGTGGCTATAATTCACTTTAAAATACTTTCTTAACAAAGGGAGCTTCTAAAGCCTGCCGACTCTTCACAAATAAATCCGATGAAATAAAGATGGTTGATGATCTGATACAAACAGTATTTGGTTGTATTTGTGCGCTTGTGTTTACAAAATAAAAAAGTTTTATTTTGAAACTAATAATTTGCATGGTTCTGTCTCTAATTTATATAAACATTATTTGTTAAAATTTATTTTGGCCAGTTATAAGAAGATACACTTTTCACCATAAATCCACGATGTTTTGGTTCTCTTTTATTTGTTCTTGTCACTTATTTCATATTTAACAATCTATATTTGTATTTCCCTCTTCACACATCTAGATTCGAATTGACCGCCTGGTTGACAAATGGTCAGGGAGTATCGAAGTAGGGGTGACTACCCACAACCCGACCGCCCTCGAGTTTCCTGCGACCATGACAAACATGCGCAGTGGAACTACCATGATGTCTGGTTGTGGGATATTAACCAACGGCAAGGGCACCAGGAGGGAGTATGGCGAGTTCAACTTGGATGAGCTCAGGGTGAGTTGTACCTACCTCCTTCGGGAAAATCACGTGTATGAACTCTTTGGGAGGAGCTTTTGCAAAAATGTTTCTTCTGGCCCACGTGTTACACTAGATGTATTAGGATGTTTTTGTTACTGGATACTCATCTGCGTCCAACCAAGTCCCAAGTTGAACCCTTTCCAGTCTTATATGCTGTTTTTGCAGCGGTATAATATGTGGGAAGGTCCAAAGGAAATTTGATAGCAGAAATGCTTCTAGAGAACAAAATTCTCGTGTTTTTTTTATTATTATTCAAAGCTACAAATATACAGTCATAAGAAAAAAAAGGTAATACAAAAATATGGGAAAACTATACCCATTTCCAGGCAAGTCGGAGAGGAAGGAGACACGAGAAATGGTCGCTAATTTTACAATTTCTTATAGCAAAATATTTGTTTGGCCAAAATAAATAAAATAGTGCTTCAATACAAAAATAAGGTTTAATTTTCTTCACATGGTGATATCAAAAGTTGTTGAATAACAGTCATGAACATAGCAGTATTAAATGACAAACTTTTTAAATTAAGAGAAAATGTTTTCATTAGATTTCAGGACACCCTTACCAGATATTCAAGAACTATTGAGGTCAACCATGTGTAGAAAATAAAAATAAAATGTTTCTACTGAAGCAATATTTAACTTATTTTATGATTATGAGTAGACGTCCCTATAAAATAATACATCAAAGCAATCACTGAATTATCAAAAATATGTGTCTTAGTAGACGTCCCTTTAAAAAAAAATACTTCACTGCAGTCATTGAATTATCAAAACTAATAGCTATCTAAAATATGTGTCTGCAAATAGGCATTTTTTTCCTTTGAGTAGTAGAGTTTGAATCTAGCTCAAATGATCACATTGAGCTTATTTTGAGTTCGAGTAATTTGGAGAAATGTTTGTATTAAAAATATTTCAAGTTGAGTTTTTTAATAGATCCATCCATAAGTAATAACCACAAAGTTTTTTTTAATAGATCCATGTATAAATCATAAGCCCAAACATAGAGTTTTTTCAAAATGACATTTTTTGTCAAAAAAGATTATCACAAAAATTTGGATTTTTAAATAAATATAGACTCAAGAGTTCAAGTATTTTTTTTTAATCAAACAAAAGGGAAAAGTGATTAACTGTGTTTTCTACGAGATAGTATCATTAAATCGAATAAAACTTAGAAATTTTGAGCTAAAATCGAAAATCCAAACTAATATTATTTATTTTTCTATTTTCGTAAAACTATTTGAGTCTAGATCAAACAACAATTAAAATTTGACTCTAACTCAAATTTTCTGAGTACTTGCACATCCCTAATCATATGTTCTAGTTTAAAATCCATTCCTACCATCCCTCTCATACTGCCTGTAAGATTTCAGATTTTTTTTTTCATATTTGCTAAGTTTAGTTTTAAGGGATGGTGTTAAATTTACTCGTTACACATAGAACTTGACCTGCATTAACTAACAAAATAATTATATTGTTGTTTCTCCAGGAAGGAGACAGGATTGGTATGATGAGGAAGTCCAACGGCAGCCTTCACTATTTCATAAACGGAATGGACCAAGGTGTTGCCGCGACAAAGATACCGTTCCTCGTCTGGGGTGTAGTGGATCTCTATGGCATGACAGTCAAGGTACGTGAACAATTTTCCCTGTAGATACTGAATGTAAAACTTGTTGACATGATTATTTGATATTTCCACATAAAAATTTAGTATGTGATTTTTACAAACAAAAGAAATTATAAAAAAAAGCCGAAGAAAATGTTGGAAATGAAGTATGTAGAAGAAAGGCTGCAAGGGAGGCCAAGAAAGAGATGGGAGAAGCAGATAAGAGAAAGTGTTCAGGTGAGAGGAGAGCAATGAAAGAAATTAAATGAGTAAGAGTGGTGAAAGAATAGAGGAAAATGGAGGCATTTTACTAAACTGACCTGACCACAGGCTGGAAATGATGATGATGATTTAATTTTTGATAAAAAATATACTTTTATAATTACGTAAATTTAGTTGTATTAAATTTCCAAAATACTATATGCCAAACACAAATAATTTATATTTTGTCTTAAAATGATAAATTAAGTTATCACAAAATGTAATGTAATTTTTTTTAGATTTTTCTTACACTAACACTAATATGTTAATCTATTATATACATATGGAAAAAGGTACAGAAAAGGTGGGTAGAAAACATATAAAACGAATGAACACAATATGGCTGTAACTATGAAAAGAAGAGCACATTTCACATATTACATAATGACCCCCATTGAAGGTTGGGTATTTTAAACATTGACCAATAAATAGACTTTTCTGTTGACATATTTTCTCAAGACTATCCCATTATATCACTTGAAGGGGGAGCACTTTTTATGAATGCATTGATGCATAGTAAGAGAGTGCCAGGAGCTAACATTGGGTTATATTATTTCTATTTGATATTCAATTGTTGTAGGTGACGATTGTAGACAGGGACGAACGAGAAGAACAAAACCTGATCACCAGAAGAAACACAGCCTTAAGAGATCAACAGTTACTGCACGGCCTTAACGGTAAGTGTGCCATACATAATTTCAACTTCTTGAACAATTAACGCTTTTCATTGGACATGTGAGGAAGTACTGTAAAGAGTGTACTTTGTACCCATTGTCACATATGTAGCGGAAACATGGACATTGAATGTAAGAGAGACTAGGAAAGTGGAGGCTATAGAAATGAAGTTTTTAGAAGTAAGTTGGCTGTCATTAGGAGAAACAAGATTAGGAATTTAGCTATCTAGGAAAGAATGGAAGTACATGAGATAGTAGAGGAAGCAAGACTGAGATAGTATGAGCATGTAATGAGAAAGGAAAAAGAGAGGAGACTGAAGAAAATGTTGGAAATGAAGTCTGTAGGAAAAAGACCGTAAGGGAGGCCAAGAAAGAGATGGGAGGAGCAGATAACAGAAAGTGTTCAAGTGAGAGCAGGAGAATGGAAGAGATTAAATGAGGAAAAGGGGTGGAAGAATAGAGGAAGATAAAGGCATTTTATTAAACTGACCAAGCCACATGCTGGAAACAGTTGATGAGGATAGGATATGTGAGTTTCTTTATTTAGTGACTGTGTCAAATCAGGTCTAGATCTCTATAAATATAGTTCTCTGGTTGTCTGCAGACATGCCAGAAGAAGACTCTGTTGACAGACTCATGTTTCACTCACATTGTGGGACACACGCAGCAGTTATCAACAACAGTCGCACAGCTCACCGACCAAAGTGAGTGATTACTTAATATAAACTAACTTTTTAAATCTAATTTTTATAGGCACTTAACATGTATTGGTTAATAGTCAACCTTGGTGATCTTGGGTTAAAGTGCTCACCTTAGGGCTCGATGTTCGTAGGCTCAAACCCAGCCAGGGTCAAAGGATTTTTTGGGTGATAAATCCCTAACACAACTTCCTTTGGAGGTAAATTAAAGGTGTCGGACCCTTGTCAATTGGGGCATGTAAAAGAACCTTGGAAAATATTTGAAAATAACTTTCCCTGAAAAATGTGTAGCCCCTTTTTTCTTACTCATAGAAATTCTCGTGTGCTGATATAATCAGTCGGTCCAGAAAGTGCATATTAAATACCTCAAATAAAATAAGCAATACATATTGGTTAGCAGCTACACTTATAGTATACACTCAATTGTTTGTATTAACATCTAAAGTATCTTTAATTAATGATTGAGATTTTCAAAATGTGACCGATTCTGGTCAGGCTCTATTTCAATTCTTGGTACCCCATTCATCTTGATCACACAAACTAATCCAAATCCATTTGGTATTCATTGTTATACCTACGTAATAGATGTTTGCTACAAACTTTACAACTTGGCTGGCCACGAAATCAAAAAGGGGTGGTAGAATAGCATATTGAAATATTTTTTATGTAGACCACATTAATTTAATTGTGTACATGTATTTATTAAGAATGTTTTTTAATTCATTTAATTAAGAACCGTGGAATCAAAACGTGTTCTGGTTAGAACAGAGATACCAAAGAGCTGAAATGATAAATCCCTAAGTTATATTTAAAGTTTCCATCCAGGATTTGAACACCAACTACTGGGAAACACTTACTGGTGGTACTCCAGCATTTAAAACTTTTAACCCTTTTATATAACTCATTGAAAAGTTTAAAAGCAAACATTATTTATCTTGCTTACTTACTAACGTTAATTGATTCTTTTTTTGATTTGAAAAAGTGTATCTATAAAGGAAACCATTAGACCAAATTATTGTATTGTGATTTTTTTAAACTATAAACTTTAGTTCAGAACTAAGAAATATATTTTCCCCATATCTTATAGTGCAATGGATGACTTCAATAATGGTGTCGTATTGACAAACCGCCCCCTCAAACCAAATGAACTGTTTGAAATCCGCCTGGACAAGATGGTGACAAAATGGGCTGGATCTATTGAGATTGGAGTAACAACACACCACCCTACAGAGTTGGAGTATCCTTCCACTATGACTAATGTGAGGTAATGTCCCAAAATGTTCTATATTTTAAAATTATATCCTCTTTGTTTAGATAATTTGAGGAAGTGGAACCTATAAGAACAGATATCAGCATTCTCTGGTTGGCCTCGGTGGTCCTGGGGTAAAACGCTCGCCTCAGGACTCAATTTTCTTGGGCTCGACCCCAGCCGGTGTCAACAGATGTTTCTTGGGTGATAAAAATCTGTATCACAACTTCCCTTCAAGAGCAACTAAAGCAATTGATCCCATCTTAATTGTAGCATTTAACAAAACTCTGGAAAGTATGTGAAAATACCTTTCGCAGAAAAATTGGTAGGCACTTTTGCTCTTGCTTATTGAAATTCTTATGTGCTGTTGTAATCAGTCAATTCAGAAAGTTCATGTTAAATACCTCAAATAAATGAAAATATTAAAGGCATTTACTTGGATAGAGGATCATGAAAGAGTTTTTTTGGGACTGACCCATGAAATAGAAATCTGTGGCTATTTGCACAACACATGTAACAAAAGCCACACCTCTAATTTTCTTTAATCGTATGTTGTTTAATTCGCATGCATTTGTTTTCTGAACATATTAGTCATTGTGTATTCTGAACTTAAACACACTAATATTTATGTGTCTGAGGTAACAAGATAAATTGTGAGAGGAACAAATATAGTCAGCTCGAAATAAAATATAATCAAAAGTTAGTAAATGTGGGAAGTTATAATATTTTTAGTGTGACACCTTAGCTAAAAAAAGTATTTAGTGAAATGTTAATTTTACACTTAAACGGATTTAGTGGATGTTGATTCGTAAAGTTTTACAAAAACAATTAAGAAATAACTCAAATGTTTCTCTTTAAAATTTAAAGCTCTTAGAAAAGTAGTTTGATGTTAAAAAGGGGTTTGCAAAGTCTACCTTTTCAATTCGAAGCTAAGTAGAATCGAATAATATGAGGTACTCCCAAAGTCAAACCAAATTTTGAATATTAAAAAAAATATTCAATGTAGGGGAAAAATATAATGTTACATGTTATTACTTTACTTTATTGTAAATATGAATAAGATAGTTAATTGTTTCAAGCTGATAGTTAAATTAGCACATCATGTAATTTAATTCTTTGTCATCTGAATGTAAATGATTATTTTAAATTGATGCAAATTAGAACTTTTTTAATCAAGAACTTTACTTTCGGAACGAAGTGAAAGTTGATGAATATACAAATCGTAGATTCCTAGCTAAAATACAACACATATCATGTTAAAACATAAACTTTAATCTAAACCGTGTCCAATAACTTAAATATGTCACTCCTGAGTATCAACTAAAAATATATAATATCTTAAGGTTTTAAATTGATTAAATTGGTGATTCCTTGAATCACTCGCAGGATTTAAAGGCTAAAGCACTCCATCTCAACTAACTTTGTTGAGTGTACTAGTAAGTTATTTTCCTATTTATTTTTCTTGTAAGGTCGGGCACATGGATGATGACTGGCAATGGTGTCATGCACAACGGCTCCACAGTGATTGACGAGTATGGACAAAACCTTGACAGATTACAGGTGACTTCTTTTTTTGACTTTCTTCAGTTTAACATATTTATCATTAACCTTATTGGCCAAATAATCTTATGTTAGGCTGGCCTGCTGATGACGAGGATATTGGGGTTCGAATCCCAGTCAGGTCTATTGACGGTGGCTTTTCTCAAATGGTTTACCACTTTCCTTCCATGCAAATGTGGGTAAATTACCTCTAAAATGCTTCCTTCCCCATCTCTACCTCAACAGCTATTAAGCCGTGTTAAAAAAATAAATCTAGTATTCAACAACAAATATTTTGACATGGCAACATTATTGTGATTTACAATACAGCACATAATGACAAAAATTGGAAATAAATGGGTATTTTAGCTGTCGTATCTTTGGAAATAGCTTCGGTTAAAGTTGTCAAATCTGGAATTTTCTTAAATCGGAGTTGAATCTAACACATTTTTTTAAGTAAAATTGAGGATACACACTATTGTATTAGTTATTAATAAAATGTAATAGCATTGCAGAATAAATATACCTGGACACCTCTAATCTAATTTGATGTTGTTTTTCTTTCCAAGTGGTATTTCTTTAATAAGTAATGCCTATTATTTTTTCAGATTTTTAACAGAAATTAATTGCTTAAAATATCATAGATTCAGAATTCACTAAAATAAGTAGGTTCCTGGTGCTAAAAGTGTGAAACAAAGACTTGATAAAAATCAAACTCGTTGGAAAAATATCTCATTCTTGTATAAAGCTATCCTTTCTTGAATTTAAATACCATCACTTCAAATATTGCCTATCCAAGAATTACAATATTTCAGAAGACACAAAAAATATGAGTTTATGTAGACATGTCTATACAACACACTGCTCAGACACACGACAATCTCATTAGTTTTACAAAGACCACTGAGTTGCACACTAACAGTCTCATTATTTTGGTCAATATATGTTATGCCCAAATAGGGGTGGGTGATGTCCAGTTTTTCAATTTTAACTCAATTCGAATAAAATATATGAAATATTCTCAAAGCCAAATCAGAGCGAGAATATTTTTTGTTTCATATTTAAAAATATATATTTTAGTTATTTATATAGCTTTGTGTACTAAAATTACTTGAAAAATGCTTTATTGCACAATTGGTTATAAGATTTTGTTTTTTATTCTTATAAATCAAGTCAACTTAAAATTCAATTAAATCAGATTTTTTCCATATGAATATTATTTTGTGCTGTACATAACAGCTTAAAATTTCAATAATTTACCATTATTGGTGAAGATCCTTAATTGTCCAAGCTGATATTCGTTTTGAAGCCAAGTCGAAGTTTCGTAGCTTCACTCACACCTAGGACTAAACAAGCATGATATATAAAACATGGCTTATTACACACATAATATATGTATAATTTTATATACATCAAAGATTAAAATGGGGCTTTGTTGAAAGAAATAATTTCAAGCAAACACATTTTTAACAGTTTGCCTGTCGAAGTTCTTATGAAAGTCTTCAATTAGATTAAAATTTAAAAGTGTTATAACCTTTAATTACAACAGATTGAATTAGTTTATTATTATTATTATTTTTGGTCTTGTTTTGATTAGCAATAAATTTGTGTATTAAGTAAGAACCTATTCACTTAACCTAAAAAATTAATGCTCCAATATTTCTATTGTTAACAGACCATAAGTTTTGTTTATAGCTGTGTGTCTAAATAAGATGTCATTTTACTTTTTTTATATATGAATCGTTACATAACTAAACTAATTTGCTTGGTAAAGGTTGGCGATCGTGTGGGTGTAATGTGTAAAGAAGGGGGAACCCTTCACTTCTACGTGAACAGCATTGACCAGGGGCCGGCGGCCACTAATATACCAGACAACATTTATGGTGTGATCGACTTGTATGGCCAGGCTGCCCAGGCCACTATAATAGATAGTTTAGACTGCTATTCTCCTGATACTGTCAATTCTAGTCTCTCCAACACAACACTTTACAGGTAAATATATAAATATTTGTAAAATTGTTATTGAAAAGGTGTACCCTTGGTTTTCCCTGAAAGGTAGTAAGATTACCTTTCATGGTATTTTAAGCCCATGCGAAGCTTTGAAATTTTAAATCTAAATTTGAATCTAATTAATATTTGTATTTGAGTCCAAATTCTGACTCTAATAAATTAAAGATTCAAATCAGATTTAAAATTTAAAATAAAAGTAGATCTCAATCTCAAATTGATGGAAATTAGTTTAAAATTTCAATAATAAAGTCAAACTTTGGATGATTAAATTTTTATAGACATTAGTACCAATCCATTACTAAAATACTTACACACTTTTTTAGATGTTGGTTCTTGGTAATATACTTTTGACTCTTTTTTCCATCGACGCTTGTTTTTTTATAGAGTTGAATAAATATCCCTTCCTCTTTTCTTGGCTCAACAAATATATTAATCTCATTGATGGAACAACTGAAGTCTACAATTTAATTTTTCTTAAGCTATAAAAATCCGTAGCACAAAATCTTTCAAGAGGGGAAGTAAAGCTGTCAGTCCCATGTCAATTATGGCATGTCAAAGAATCCTAGAAGGGGAACTAACTTTACCTGCAAAATTGGTAGGCCCTTTCACATTTGCTCATTGAAATTCAGTGTGCTGATATAATCAATCGGTTCAAAAAGTCCATGTTAAATACTTAAAACAAACAAAAAGTAAGTAAATGTTTGTAACTATGAACTCATTCTAACATTCGTACAATCATCATTATGAACTGTTTCCAGCATGTGGCCAGAACAATTTAGTAATATGCCTCCTTCGTCCTTTGTTATTTTACCATTCTTCTCTCCGATCTCACGCACTTCCTATTATCATTCATACATTCAGTGGGGTATTAAACTAGTGATCTGGGATCTGCTTTTCAAGTTAATTACATTTTTTATTGTGCTTAAACACTCATAATAATCAGTGTTAGAGCTCAAAAAAATAAAATGAGAAGGTTGTATGTTTGTTTCAAATCTCAAATATTGTATCATTGAAATTTTAATATCATTAAGAATACAAGGGATTTGAATAATCAAAGGTACTATTCCTAAAATTAATATTGTTTATGAATAACCACAGTTTGTAGATTTTTTGATTAAAATATATGTTATATCTTTTTAAGGAAAACCTCTTTTAATTTCCTGTAACTTCTTTCAAATACTTATAACAATTTAAAACTACGTTGAAATAAAAACAAATTCTAAACTCTGATCAATTTACATGTTGGTTCTTCATTTTTCATTTGTTTTTTACACCCATTACTGTTTACAGCCTGTGGCCTGGGTCAGATTTTTATTCAAGTCATATATTTTCCACTACAGAATTGCTAGGCTTGTCGTAGCTTCATATGACTTATAATATAACTTAAGACAAGCACGACATCCATTCCCTGGCCATTAATTTATGAATGTGAAAGGTTAAACCCATATATGACCAATGCCGAGAATCGAACCAGGGACCCTTAACTCACTAGGCGGACACACTACCTACTGAGCTAAGGTGTTGGATCATTCATTTATCTTCATAAGTCATCCTATTATAAGCAGGTTAATGTGGTAATGCTAACACTCATTAATTCACATTTGTTGTTTTTTAGTGACCTTCGCTTCCACCATGTTCACGGGAAGAATGCCAGAGTGTCAAATAATGGCTTGACAGCGTCACGTCCGCGAGCCTTTGGCGAATTCAACGATGCCATAGTGATCAGCAGCCGGGCCTTGCGAGAGGGTGAAATGTTTGAAATTGTTATTGAGAAAATGGTTGACCGGTGGTCAGGCTCAATAGAAGCAGGTAACTAACTATTAGGGGTTTGAAAATTCGAATATCATTTTCTGAATTATTTGTATTCAAACTTGAAATATTTGATCCTGAAATTTTGAACTTTTCACCCATTTTCAAATACTTAAACACATATTGTTTAATTCAATTTCCCAACACACATTTTCATATATTTTAAATTGTGAAATTACTTTTAAAAATAAATGAGCATATATTACTCAGTGAATAGATGTTGAAGTGAAAGGCATATGCAATCACAAGGCTTCACCATTAAAAACATTGAGAGCTAAAATACTCCATTTAAAGTCAATTATACCCAGTCTGGCTCATGTTTACATTATAAATTAATATTCATATATTACAAAAATGAAGTAATTGAACGATAAGTTGTGATAATAGCTTAATTTATCATATTATTAAAATGAAATATTACAAACAATTGTGCAATAAAACCATTTCAAGTAATTTTATTGCATAAATATATATATATATAAATAACTGCAATACAATTTTGTTTTCAGTCATAAAACAACTATTAAACAACTTTAAAACCCTGATTCAGCATTGATAAAATTTCACATATTCGACTCTGGTTTGCTTCAAATTTAAAATGTAAACATTGCACATCCCTACAATTTTGTATGGCTTGATTATTTTCTCTCATATCTCGGTAAATGACATGACAAGATGATTTATATACATGTAATTGAAAGTTCATTAAACTTGAACCTTGTAATTTTTACAGGGGTGACTGCTATTAGGCCGGAAGAATTGGACTTCCCTAGCACCATGACGGATATTACCCATGATACCTGGATGTTGTCAGGATCATCCGTCATGCAGGATGGAGTCACTCTTCGGCATGGCTACAGCTGTGATCTTGATACGCTTGCTGCCGCTACCAGAGTTGGTATGCCCTAACCACTCATTTATTTATTTTAGTTTTACTATCCATTAAAGCTGGTTCAGATCAACTATTTTACTAATTAACTCTTGAATCCAAATATTTATATTATCTGTGAATCTCATATCCTGAATTTGAATCTGGATCTTGGTAAAAAAAGAATGAACAAAGGAAGAAATATAAAGGAATGATAGCAAATTAAAATATTACATATCTAAATGTAAAAAAAAAAAGTAAACCTGTGCAACCCTTTAAAATTTCAGATCTGCATCTGAATCAAAGGAAAACTGATGCCAAACAGCCATTTTAAATTAAACATTTAATAGAAGAGAAGGGCAAGGCCTACACATAAAACAGAAATTGAAGGCCTCAAAATTCACGATTAAAACACAACACAACACATAATTATGAAATTTCCTGGATACACCAGTCCCCTTTTCTTGTGATTAGTGTGTGGCCCTTGCCCTTCTAACCTTTTTTCAATGTTCTATATAAATTATGAATCTTTGACTAATCTAAGACTTTGATTTGATTCAATGTTTAAATTTTTATAGTTGAAAGATTTGGACTTGATGGGTTTAGTTCAAAATTAGAATCTACAATTCATATCGGCTAAGCAAATTAATATAATAATCACTGGTGTGGTATAGTGAATAGATAAATTAACTTGAGTCCCGCTTTTGATTACTTTATTTTTATTATACAAGGTATGAGAAATTATGGCTTTAACAATAAAAAGAACGCAGTTCACACTTTTACATTGCTGCCACTGAACCAGGAGGTAAAGGTTGCTTCTTGTGTAAAATCTGTCGTTACCGTCCAATCCATTGGCTTAGGTTTTATTTGGTTAGAACTCATCAGTCAATGGGTTGGTTGGTGTTTTTATATTTTCTTGAATAGGCAACCATTATCTTTTCATCAGTGACAGCAATGTAAAATATCAACTTTGTTCCTGTTTTCATTAAAAATACCGTTTGGTGTTTGTCATACGGTCTTATGTCTTCTTCCATGTCACATTTAATATAAATGATCTGCCAACAATAGCTTCACTATAATGTTAGAGAAATAGGAACTATAGAAAAAATAATTTAACATAAACATTGTTCCAACATAATAAATTAAACATTTAAAGAAGGATAGAAGGTCATGGCACATACCAGAAAATTGTAGATCTCGAAGTTCGCAATTAAAACACAAAAAAACACATGTGGTTTACTCTATTTTGCCGAATTAGGGGACTAGTGTACCCCAAAACATACATAACTATGTGTTTTATTGTGTTTTGTCTATGCACTTTGAGGCTTACATTTTTCTGTTGTGAAGGCCCTGCCCTTCTATCTTCTTTTCAATGTGTAATTTAAAATATCCTTTGGTCCCATATTTTCTTTGCTGTAACATAATACTTATAATATGAACATATCCAGCTTTAAAAACTGCTAGTCATGTAAAATGTGTCTGCCATTTGTATTGCAGGCATGATGCGTCATGACAATGGTACTCTTCACTATTATATTGACGGTGTGGACCAGGGGACAGCTTGCGAGAACGTCCCGCAACATGTGTATGCTGTGGTAGATCTCTACGGACAATGTGCGCAAGTGTCCATAGTGCAAGCGGACCGCCGAGAGACAGTGACATACACAGGAGGTGTGATCAGCGAAAACAGTTCACAACCTCTTAGTTTACCCCCTCTAGTCAACACAGGGAGCCACCCCAATTCTGAGACCATGCACAGGTCAGTTGACTCGTTTTACCAATCTCAATTTACATTTTTTATTCAACATGGGTTGGCTCAACACTGGTGAACTCTTCTGATGAGCTCAACTTTGATCAAAGACTCATTCGATGGGTTGGTGCATGTGTAATCGCTGGAAGTGTGCAGGTAGTCATTTTTCACTTGGAGTCAAGTTTGAATGCTAACATAAAGTTTGATTCAAGTTCGAATAATATAGAGCAATAGTTGTACTAAAAATATTTCAAGTTATATTTTTTTAATAGATTTATTAGCACAAAGATATATTTTTAAGAATAAAATCATTTTGTGAGAAACGTTATGATCACACTAATTTAGATTTTTAAAATAAATTTAACAAGTGGCATAAGTTGTATTTTTTTCCCAAATCAAACAAAAGTAAATATTGAGGGTCTGTAGTAAAATTGAAACAAATGATTTAAACTTTAAATTTTCAAGATAAAATCGAAAATTTCAAATACTAAAATTTTTCAAGTTTTTAAAAATCCTCGAATCAAGTTTGAACCACTAAAACTTGACTTAAACTCTAATTTTTGGGTACTCGCACACCCTTAGTTTCCACACAGAACCGCTTATTCTGGACAGGATAAAAATGTTGTCCAAGATTTAACTTAAAATACCAGTGAAAATTTCATTTTCTGGTTGAACCAAAATCACCATTCTGAAAACTAGTAAAAGCACATAGTATTTGAAATGACAGAGGTTTAGGCCACTCACAAGTACTATGATTATGACATTCTCCAGAAACATTGTTATTCCTTGTTTACATTTACTTACAGTCCCTCCCCCCTACCATGTCTATTGGCAACATCATCAACTGTTGACAAGCTTGCCGCGTAAGTTAAGTAAAATACATTCATCTTCCTCTTTCCTTCCTCCTTTATTTGCTTCCTTTCCTCTACTCTCACTTGTATACTTTTTGCTATCTGTTTCTCCCATCACTTCCTTGGTCTGTTATGTGGTATTTATCCTACATACTTCATTTACATCATTCGCTATGATATTTATCCTACATACTTCATTTTCATCATTCTTTATGGTATTTTCTCCTTTCTCATTCTCATTATATGACCATACCAACTCAGTCTTGTTTCCTCTACTATCTCGTATACTACCTGTACTCCACTCTTCCCCAGGTAAATTTGTTCTTAATACTGTTCTTCCTTGTGATAGCTATCGTACAAACTTCATTCCTATATCTCTTGTCTTTTTTTAAATGGGTTCTTGTCACATGCCTACACCCCAGATTACTGTATTTTATTTTATCCGCAGATATGTTCAACATCCAGCATGATCTTAAGTTTGTTTTTGTGTGTGAAAAATTGTATACTATTTTATGTTTTTTTCAATTTTAGTAAAGGGAAAATGGGGAAGGGGAGAATTAAATATGTTAGATATAAAAGGAGGGGGGCAGTCAGTCAAAATTTGTATAGGACCTGTTGAGAGGTCACATCAGATAAAGGTTCTCTACCAAATAC
Organism: Timema douglasi; assembly: GCA_901482245.1. Taxonomy (NCBI): domain Eukaryota; kingdom Metazoa; phylum Arthropoda; class Insecta; order Phasmatodea; family Timematidae; genus Timema; species Timema douglasi. Next base: position 97,965 of record CABEEJ010001010.1, on the reverse strand, counting down.
TACTTTGATTATTAAAATGCAAGGGTGGTGGATGAGCAAAGCTTTGAAATCTTCAACTTTACTTTGAGTATTTGTTAGTATCAATTTGAAATAGAATTTAGACTTCAGCGAATATTTGTTAGCATCAATTTAAAATAGAATTTAGATTTCAGCAAACACGAAGCTCAGCCAATAAAAATGTAGACATCTATTACACACATTTGTATTAAATTTGTGCCACTCAATACTGTAATTACACTATCAACTAATGTTAAGATGAGACAAATACATGAAGTACCTGATTAAATTGAATGTTGTGATAGTAATTAGGTTTATTTATCTTAGCTCAAAACATGTTGAAAATAATAAAGAAAATGTGAAGCTTCGCAAACTTTGATTCTGAAACTTTTGACTTCACCTCGAATATTTCATCAGCTTCGTTTATGATTAGAGAGTAAAATTCTTAATTCTACAAATTACAAAGTTTTGCCAGTAAAAATATTTAAGGCTAAAACACATACCATATTTATGTTAATTTTTTTAAATAATTTTGTGCTGTTATTTACATCACCAATTAATATTCTCATGACAAAAATCTAAATTACAATAATAATTACATGTGGAAATCAACATAGAATGAAATATGAAAAATCATGTGCTAGATAACTCTTTAAAAATATTATTTAAAATAAACTATATTTTGCCAATTAAAAGCATTTTTTAAATAGTCATACTTAAAATTGGCTTCAGGAATATTACATATATTCAATTCAATATCACTTTGAATTAAAAAATGAATATGCACATTCCTAAAAACAATAAATTAAATATTCATACATTGATTTGACTATGGAAAAAATTACATAATATTCAATTTGTGCTGGTTGTTTGAAGTCCACTTTTTAAATTCGAAGTGAAATATATGAAATATTCTCAAAGTAAAATCAAAGCTTGAATACTTTTTGTTTGTTTTATGCATGAGAAAACGTATTTTGATTGTTTATACCAATTTAATCACTAATATTACTTGTAAAATGTTTTATTCCACAAATAATTATTTATATTTAGTTTTATTGAGAATTATTGGTGAAAATTAGTAATTGTCGAAGCTGAAACTTTTTTGACGTGATGTCGAAGCTTATACAGTAGGGCCTCGCTTAACATATTTTCGCTAATACAGGGATTTTAAATTATATACAAGTTCACTATGTTCAGCGCTTGTCTCGCTCTTCCGGTATTTTTGAGCTTGCCACTTGCAGTGAATGGCTTTGGCCGCCTCATTTTTAGGCCACTTACCCACTTTATTTATGATAGTGTAAACATGTTATTAGGATTTTGCATGCATTTGAAAGATAATAAAGGGTATGTTCTGCTTTACAGTGATTTTCTCATTACAGTGGGACCCTGGAAAATAACCTGCTATATTAGTGGAGTCCTAATCTATTTGTTTTGAAGCCAAGTTGAAGTTTCAAAGCTTCACACACCTCTATCAATCTGGCTTTGCTTTGAATAATAATTTTAAAAAAATCTGGACTTTTTAATATTCCTATTAAAATGTGAGTTTCTTAAAAATCTTATTCATCTGTAATGTTGTTTTGGAATCTTTTCAGGTTTAGTTCATGTTGTGGTAAGAATGTGATCTTGAGGTCTGGCAGCAGTGTAGCGACACGTGTGCGCAACTACAGCCACTCTCTGGTGTTCAGCAACGCTGCGTTGGAATCCGATGAGGTGTTTGAAGTGTGCATACAAGAAATGTCCTTTCAATGGTCTGGGACTCTGCACATTGGTGTGACTACCCTCCAAGTGTCGGACACTTATCCTGCTGGCAACCTCCCTCCCTCCATTGCGGGGCTGTCAGCTGACTCTTGGTATATAACAGGTATGCAGTTACCGGCGTTGGTGGCTGTATGGTATAACTGTCAATCCTCTAATAGACTAGACTGCCGATGATGGGGAGATCAGAGTTTGAATCTTGGTCAGGTATACTAAGAGGTGTTTTTCCAAAATGGTTTCCCACTCTCCCTCCACAAAAATGCGGGTACACGTCCTCTGAATTAAATTTTACTTATCCTTAACACATTAGTGCAATTGGACTTAGGCGTACAACCCAAACAGGTAGTAAGATGTTCTGCTAAAAAAAAGTATGATGTCAACACACTGAACACAAAACTCGGCTAAAATACTGGTTGGTTACACTTCTCAGCTGGAGGAGTTGAGATTACTTGAAATTTTAAATTTCTTAGGGGGGTTTGATTCTTCAATTCCCTTTTCTTTTTTTTAACCTCTAAAATAAAAACACCTATGCTACTAGACTTGGCCACTCAAATACTAATAAGTAAGTTGAGATGTTTTGAATGCACTTTTTCTAAACCTGAACTTTTATTAATCTAAACCTTAGAAAAAATAAGCATAAAAGGTTCATCAACATAAAATAATCATTTTCTATTTTTGTTCCCATTAATTCCTAAGCTTCTAGCCAAAAATTTGACCCACGTTAGTTTTGGTATAATCTTTGGGAGTATAGTAATGGGTGTAGGTCTGAATCAAATATGACATGTGCTTAGTACAACATTAATTTAATATAGCTTTGACAGCTTACAAACATTTATGGGGTCCGACCTCTATATTTTGACCTTTTTTTTTAAATAAAATTGATCATTTTGGAAGCCTTGATTATATTTTTTTGGGTTAACAAGAATTCACATCCAATTTAGTGGTATAATAATGGCTTGGTCTTGTTAGGTTTGTCCTTTTACTATATTGGGATAAACTATGAATAAGCACTATAATAACTCTAAAAAAATATTCAAAATTTTAAAAATGTAGCTTTTGTATATTTTGAGTCTCAAATTTAATTTATTTTTAATTCTAATATTCTTTTAGATTTATGGTTTAAATTAGGAGGGACAATCAGCACACTTACCTTGATACTGGAGTAGAAATTGTTTAGATAGAACACTAAAAAACATACAAACAAATTTTTAAGGACAAGCTTTCACTGTCACAGACAGCTTCATCAGGTCAAGAGAGTAGACTGATGCTATTGGTTGAACTGCAATGTTGACTGTTTTTCAGTTATGATATCACTGTATAGATGGCAGCACTATGAATAAATAGATAGATAGAAAAACTAAAAATTGTGTTATAATATACTGTATTATTACTGTGACATTGAATGTAATAATAATAAGTGTGCTGGTAGGAAGGAGAGGAATTACCTAAGTTTGAGGTTAGGAGTAATTTAAAGGACCCATCTCTACTCATGGGAGATTAAAGATTCTATATTTATTTAAATTGTGAATTTTTAGTTGGTTGCTAGTAAATTTTAACTTTTGTTTACTCATATAACAAAATTGTATTATTTTTGCTAAGGTAATGAAGTACGCCGCAACAACATGACCTTGAAAGTGAACTACTGCCCTAGCTTGGAGTGGTTGGTCGTGGGGAGTAAGGTGGGGGTGAAGAAGTGTGCAGATGGCAGTCTTCATTTCCTTTTTAACGGGGAGGATATGGGAGTGGCTGCCACGGGGCTGCCAAAGGTAATTTGTTAGCACACTGTTCCATAATCATTCCCTCAAGTTTGTGACTCGATGTTCTGATCAACTTCAAATGTATCAAAAAACTGAACTTAATATTTTGTGCTACATATGTTTTGTTATTTTAAATTGTAATAAATATTTATGCGCTTTGATGGTCGCATGGTCTAAGGCGCTACTCTTGCAATAAACTAGACTGCCGAAGACTGGGAGATCAGTGTTCAATCCCAGTCAGGTGTACATTAGTGTAATTAGTACATAAGCATATAATCCAAATGGGTATTAAGACGCTACGCAAAAAAAATCATTTGTTCATGGAAACTATGTTTGACTAGTTCTTTGCAGTTCTTGGCACATAAAAACACTCATTTATAAACATTTAATACACTCTTACAAAGAAAGTGTTAAAAAAAACTATGTTTATAGTTATTAATTTACAAGACAACAAACCTGAAACCGATAGTTTGAGTACCAATGCTTTAGGATCGAGACTATGACTCTATTTCGAATGACAGTGGTTCACTCCCTGTATGTTAATCTCAATGTATCTAGAAACTACTATCATTCTTTTGAATTTCATAGACTTGGCTGCTAATTCCTGAGCTAATCATTATTATTATTATTATTATTATTATTATTATTCGTCCATTGAGGCATAAATTGCTTTAAATAACAATTCAAGCACAGGAAAAAAATCTCTATTTGGTAACTAGAGGTACATACATACAATTTTCATTTCCAGGTGTCTTAGAACACAATGGTCATGTCGTGTACATTTACAATTTGTGGGTCTTAATCTGAAATGACATATATATATATATTTATATATACACACATATATATATATATATATATACACACACACACACATATATATAAAAACCAATCCTTAATTTTGCCGTTTCTTGTTTATATATCAGAACTTTCACTCATTGGTATTTGTTAAACATCAAAGTCCAATGGCCAGATGATTTAACTATAAATGGAAATTAATAAAAATAAGTAAAATTGAACTAACTGGGAAAAATTTGTTCTTTCAAGAATCGAGTTAGTTAAAGTTGTGTTATTAAGATAACAGTAATAATCGATGATTATAGTTATGGTAGTGATTAAGACTATGATGGGTCAGAGTTGGTCACATATCCAAAATGTATTTGAAGAAAGAGTATATTACTACTCTCTTTGGTGACCGCATGGTCTAAGGCTTCATTCTCGCAGTAGACTAGATTGTCAATGACGGTGAGATAGTGGTTCAATCCCAGTCAGGTCAACTAAGGGTGTTTTAGTTCCCTAAATGGCTTCCCACTTTTTCTCTCCGCGCAAATGTGGGTAAATTTCCTATAACTTCAACCATTCTCATCCCAAACCCATCAGCATAATTAGTACATAGGCATATAACCAAAACGGTTAGTAAGAAGCAGTGCTTGAAAAAAGATATTATACAAAGCTAATTATTGATGCAATTTTATATTTTCAGCGCGTATTTGCAGTAGTAGACTTGTACGGCACCACAACGAGCGTAAATGTGACGAGCGTTCGAGCCAACCATGTTCAGACAGAAACTGATGGAGCTGTGGCAGGGGTGATGGTGGAATCACTCCGCTCTAGCAAACTACACGATTCCTTAGAGATGCTTTTAGACACAACACCGACAGCTCACACCAACAAAATTATGTGAGTGGAACTAACTCAATTACTGTACTCATCAGCTTTGACTGTTTTGAGATCTAATTCTTTGTTACTATATTCTTTATTATATCTTGTCAAATTAACTATGTTTTAACTTCATTTTGAAATTAATGTGACATTTTAGGGACCCCAGCAGCGAGGATATCCCTGGATTACCTTTCTCCAAATCGCAGGAGGTTCGATTGGACGAGGCTACAGAAAATAACCAAGGCGGGGTGGTGGGCCAGGAACCCCTGGTTTTCCACGAGTACCATGGCCGCAATATCCGTCTAGGAGAAGGCAGGCAATCTGCCAAGCGCATTGCCAGCTATAACCAAGGTGTGGTCATATCCAGCCATCCATTGCCCAGGGATAAACTTTTTCAGGTGGGTGTTTCTAAACTATGAGTATTTTGCATCTCAGAGGACATAAAATAAACCAGGGAAGGATTACAAACCTTTTGACTCCATTGCAATGCCAACTAAAATTTATAGGAGGTGTTTGGGCCATCTTTAAGGCACAAAGGCGATTTGTTAATGGATCCAGCCATTTGATCCACCGATTGATCACATAATCAAGTGCTTATATGAAATAAAGTGTATCAAGAAAAATCTATCATATTTATTTAATTATTTATTATATCATATAATCATATCTTTGGGTAAGTTTTTTGTTTTATTTTTTTGTCATCAAAAGTAAAGATGGATCAAATACATTATTTTACTAACGAAAATCTCAAATCTGAGTCTTCATATTTACCCACAAACTCCAAATGGTTATGCAAAAGGTCTACCTTAGTTACAGTAATTCTTAAGTTACTTTATAAAATAGAAACAGTAACTAAATGTTGACATTAGGTGTGTGCGAAGCTTCAAAACTTCAACTTGACTTTAGAACAAACATCTTCAAATTTGCTTAAAAAATATTTCTTGCTTCATCAATATTATGAAGATATTGACATTTAAAATACTCAATTTGGGGTCAGACTCTATAAGGAAAACCTCTTTTCGCTTTATGAGGCAATTGTATTATATTTGGAAGAAGGTACAGAAGGTACCTTCTTCCAAATATAATACAATTTGGGGTCAATAATTGCCATTTTGAGTTGTTAAAGAAAAATATGCCTTCCAAAAAAATCTGGAGTAGTTGAATTATGTGTTGTGGTATCAACTAAATTTATTAGAATAAAATGTAATATTGAAAAAATGGTGCATTGAAACATTTTCCATTTAGTTTTAGGGCATAAAAAATATAAATAACATAATAATTTTAAAGTATAAAACAACTAACAAAAAATATTTGAACTTAGATTTGGCTTCGAGAATATTTCATATACTCGATTCAAACTCACTTTTAACTATAAAAAAAATGTACCTCACACACACACTTAGTTGGCATTTTGTAGATAATGCATTCATTATAACATTTCAATTTTAAAACATTCATTTAGATGGTAAATGAATGATCTGGAAACTGGTTGTTTTATATTCATGTTAGGCTAAACCATCAAGTATTATAGTAGCTCTGAAACAACTGGGTCACAATTTTAAGAAAAAGATGTTTAACCCCTTGACGTACTTTGACGAGCAGGGCTCATCATAACTTAGTACGCCACACAGATTGACGAGCAGGGCTCGCTCAATGTGTTCTTGCTTATACTTCATAGATGGCAGGAGCTGTATGGATAAAACCTGGCGGTTATATTCCTTAAATTTCAAACAAATGGGGCAGGGGTGCTATAAATAGAACTTGACAGTTTTATTTCTTAATTTTTTTAACAAATTTCCCCCACCCCCTCTCATGTATAACAGGTGTTACTTCCATAGACGAAAGATAAACCGAAGGATATGGGGAAAATAAGTGGGAGGGGAGTGAAAAAGAGTGAAATAAGTAAAATAAAGTGATAAAGGAGAGAAAGAGAGATAAATAAATACTGGAGGGAAGTGCTAGGAGAGAGGGGCGATAGTGGAGGTAGATTAAAGGAAAACAGGAGGGAGAAAGATGTAAAGTATGAGGGAGGAAGAATTTAAATAGGAGGAGGGAGGAGAAAAAATGTATAATTTAGCATGACATAAAAATGCTGTTTAGGGCATTGGAATTACAAATATATTATAGAAGTCATATCAGTTAGACTAAACTTGTCATAAAGTATTTTGATATGAATTTAAATTGTAATCCTGGTGCAAGACATAGACAGTCTAAATGGTAAGTCAAGGGGGGAATCTGATTTTTTTCTAGAGTCCTTGAATATCCTTAAAGATTTTAGAATTCCAAAAGTCCCATCTCTCTTCATAAGTATTTAATTGTTTTGTTAAAGGAGCTACTATCATTTGAAATTCATTGGTTATAAAATCTATGTTTTATTTGTTTTTGTTTTTAATTGTAGGTTCGTATTGAAGGTCTGAACTCACGTTGGATGTCCTCACTGCTGTGTGGGATTGCCAGTCTTTCCCCTGACAAGACTCATTTCCCACTCACAGCGTTGGGCTTCAAGAGGAATTCTTGGATCATCTGCAGTGACTCTGTTTATCAGAACGGTGTTAAGGTGATGAGAACGCTCTTGCATTCTTTCATGTCAGCAATCTCATTTCAGTAACATTACAGGATGTGAACCTGCATTTGCATAGAGGCGATCTTGGAAAATAATTTAGGAAAAACACTAAGCACATCTGAACAAGATTCAAACACGATCTCCTGATATTGGCAATCTAGTCTACTGCGAAAGTAATGTCTCAGATCATTTAACCACTTAAGCGAGCTATGAGAAACTAAACTGTTTATTATGAAATCAAATCCCTTATTAAATTTATTACTTCTATTACAATTGTAAGTATATAGTCTACAATTTGTATTAGTAATTAATATAATTGAAGAATGAGCAATTTATTTCCATAGTTGATAATGCATATCGTTAATTGGTTGTACTAAATTGATACACCTCTAAAATTATGTTGTATATATGCCTACTAATAAATAATGCCTTTTTAAATGTATACTGAAAGCTCACTCTTCAATTTTTTTTAATATTTCACACAATCCTATTTAATTTGCAATTTTCGAGCCAGTTTCATAGTCATACTTAGCACGTCTCCATTGCGGTGCTATAATAAATACAGAACAACACCAACCTAGGCCATGATGGAGTGGGCCAGTTTAAAACTCAAAGATGGCTCATTATTTTTAAGTTTAGGTAAGTGTCGTCTTGTGTTTAGTATCAAGCTGCACTTGAGGCATGCCGAGTCTGACTATTAAATTAGCCCTTAGAGTCAATCCCAAAACAAATTTAATTTAAAAAGTGCTTTTATAATCTATGACCAATGCTTAGATTCAGATATAAACACAATTCTGCCTTAGTTAAATACAATTTTATAAATAGCTCTTACATAAAAGGAACATAAAACGCAGCATAAAAACGAAGCAAAAGAAAAAGAAGAATTTCAATTTCCGAAACTACCCAAGAATTAGATCTTATTTAAAATTTCTTGATCTCGCTAGAAATAGAGATCCCACACTCACCCTAAACAGTAATCTTGATCTTGAACCAAATCAGAAATGTAATTCTCACACACCCCTAATTAAGAGTATAAATCATGTAAAATATAGTTTAGCTTCAGAAAGTTTCCGAGAGATAATACATTTGTTTAATCTCAGATTGGTTATTCTTGCTCAGTTGTGAGGTCACCAGTAAAACAGTATAAATGTTGTGATTGCAGGTGAAGAGTTGTTATGGTCCAAACTTGGACAACCTCCAAGGCTCTCACATGGTGGGTGTTCTCGTGGATTACGATTCACAGTTACACTTGTATGTTAACGGAGTTGACCAGGGAGTGGCTGCCAAGGACATCCCCTCCGTGTGCTATGCTGTGGTCGACTTGTATGGCCAGTGTGAAAAGGTATGTCATTGACTAAGTTGACTTGTATAACCAGTAGTTGTACAGTTGAAATACCATTTAATTAAACAGGAGTAAATATTTAGGGATTCTGTTCGCTATGGAATGATATCTTAAAATGTAATAAAATAATTCAAACTCAAAACTTTTGGGATAAAATTGAAAATTTTTATTATTTGGAGTTAATGAATTTTAGAAAAATTCGTACTAGGAGTTCAAACGACTTTTAAAACGACTCGAGATCAAATTTTTTAGTTCTCACAGAGTTCTAATTATATTTTTAATTCTTGATTCTTAAATATTTTCAAGGATCCAATGATTCAAATTTTTCATCGCTAGTAAAAATTCATGTTGCAGGTGAGTGTTGTGCAATGCAGAGAAGAGGCTCAGACCACTGTGGCAGACATTTCGGCCCTCTCCCAGGAACAGATGGGGGTGGAAACGGAATCACTCAGTGAGAAGGCGGACCTTGAGTGTGACGAGAAGGAGAAACTCGCCTCTCCCACCCCCTCATGTGGCCCCACCCCTCCACCCTCCCTCTCTCTTTACAACAAGTCCTTACAACCCTCCTCATCAAACATACCTCCCGTAGCCAACGGCAACTGTTCCATCTCCAACTCGAATGTCAACTTGTTCGTTCCCAACTCGAATATTGATGTGATCTCCAACACTATGGTTCCTCAGATACAGACGTCCCTCCCCACGCCGGCCACGACGCCAGGGCTAATGTCCCATGCTCCAGCTTGCCCGTCGCCGTTAGCTACCACACCAACAGGCGTGTCCAAAAATTGTGACTATATGAACACTTGCACGAGGTTCAAGAATCTGCTCGGCATACCAGGTAACTGCATTTGTCCTTATTTAATAAATCTCTTACCTGCTTTGAGGATCAAATTGTCATCATCCTTGCAATAGATTGTACTGCCGAAGATGGGGAGATAGAATTTTATATCCTCTCGATGCAAATGTAGGTACACTTCCTCTATAATTCAACCTTTATTATCCTTAACAAATTAGCATAATTAATACACAGGTGTATAACCCGAACGGGTAATAATATGTGGTGGGTTGCTAAAAATAGCAAAATAGCTTATGAAATTAAACATTAAAAAGTAGATAACAGGGCCCTACTCACATGCGAGAAATCTGTAGGCCTCAAAGTTCACAATTAAAACGCAACAAAACACAAAATTATGAAATTCTCTGGGTACATCAGTCCCTTTCTTCAGCAGAAGAAAGTAAAACACAGAATAGACTGGCAGCATAAGTACAGGTTGATCTTGGTCACTTAGATTTTGTTGTTGCCCGTTTCTTTATTCAAAAAAAGGTGTAGGCTTGAATTCTGCAGTTGCCTGTTCAAACTTATCTCTTTACTCCTTGTAGACGGGTAGAATGTTGTGTTTACTTTAATAACTTTTGAATGGTGGGGACAATATTGAAGACATACACAGATTTAATTTTATCTCTAACACTTAGGGATACCAACTTTTCACTAAACATTTTAAAAATCCATTTAAAAAGTGCTTAAAATGGTTTCAAATTCAAATAAGTCATTATTATGTATTTTTGAGTTCACAAAATAAAACATTAAATGAATTTATTTATATGTGAAATTGAAGTTTTCTCATGAATTCTAAATAATAAATAATAATCTTATTTTAAAACAAAATTCTGTTTATAAAACTTTAGTGCGGCCTTTAATTGCAACCTTAGATAATACTTAACAAATGTTGTACCAGTTAGTACTGTATTATATGTAGCTAAATCAATGTATATTGAAATATTTTACAATTAGCACAACATATGGTCAACACCTTACCACACCTATTTAACATCTTAACTTCAAAAAGTTTCAAAAATATATGTTCCTTAACTCTAATAATAAAAATTTATCTTTAAGGCAAAATGGATGACAAAATAACATTAAAAATAGTCAAACCTTATATAGCTGCTGCTGCTACCACTACTTTGACACACATTTTAGAGACTTGGTTGATGTATGTTGTTTACTGCTATTCTACTGTCACATGATATTAGTCTCTTGTTACTAAGTTTGGAGTATAATATATATTTTATTGCAAAAATTTGCTTTTAAAACATGATTAAATAAATATTTTCACTAAATAATAATTATTATTATCATCATCATCATCACCGCGTCTTACTACCCGTTCGGGTTGTACGCACTTACGCTAATGTGTAATTGGTAGGGTGATTGTGAGATGAAATGGAGGACCTACAGTTTAACGTGGAATCCAAACCACGGTGGAGGCCTGGCATTCCCCACATTTTCACTAAAAAAATATATGAAACTGTCCTAGGCAATGCTTTATTTTGTTGGGATTGACAGTCAAAGTTCAAGTAGTTTGAAGCTTCACACACCCCTAGTGTGGAATGATAAGGTTAAGCTCTAGTTATAAAGCATGAAAAGCTCTAGTTTATATAGGAACAGTCTGTATAGCTGGTGAGAGAAACAACAGTGCTACATTTGTTGTGTTTCTCTTAGAAGGTTTCTTCTTGCGAGATCACAGTGTGTGCTACTGTGAAGCATGTCACAAGCTGCGTGGAGCGCAAGCATATAACCACAAAGGGGACCCGCCAGTAGAGTACGCAGTGCCTTGTGGCTGGTGCCGGTTCACTCTACGCCGGCAGCCGGGAGCTGACGTGGCTTCGGATAAGTGGCACGTGGCGTTCTACGGCACTCGGCTTTCTGATATTAGGACCATTTTGGATCATGGACAGTTGCTGTTGCCAGGCTAGTACATAGACTCAATCTAATGTTCTCACTTTTTATATCTTGGTATCTTTTATATAAACCCCCTCATCACAAAGTTGACATGGCATTGTTTTATTATAAGCTTTGTAGCTGAATAAAAAAAATGCATACACAAAGCTAAAATTTAATGTTCTTATTATTTATATTATTAGATTAGCTTGGGTGGTCACCACAACTGTTTTCAAACCACCCTTACCACGTTGAAGGTCATAAACAACTTTTAAACCGTATTCTATGACTGATTTGATCCAAAATGTATTGGCAATAAATAACTCAACATAATATATTAGTTATATTTAACATATTATTATGGTAGTAAAAAAAAAGTTTTGGGATAACCGATAACTTATATCATAAGGCAATAATAAGTTGGTTAGTCATAGATTAAGTTCTTCAACTAATAGGAAAAAGCTCACAGATAACAACAAAGAGGTTCTCTTATAGAAATTGATTGGCTAATTACACATTTATATTTTTATTATTATATTTGGAATAAAGTACAAGGGAACAAACACATTATGGCTTTTACAATTTAAAAAAATAACTTTACAAATCAGCCAATGGACAAAAAGATATTGGCTGCCTCTTGAAGAGAATCGATTGCCACCCAATCAAACTATTTATGTTTCATACATTCTATCTGAACTCATCAGGAGGGAATGTGAAATGTATAAAACAACGTCCTAAAAGAGGAAACAAAAATATTCAAAAAGGGAGAAAACAGAAATTGGTAAAGAATGGTAGGATACCTACATTGGAACATATAAAAGGATTGACTAAAATCATTGTTTTATTCATGTGTTTACTTTTATTGTATGTGTGTAGTATGTAGACATATCCTTTATCTTATATTAATCTGTGATTTTTCATTAGTATTGTGTTTAATGATGTAGGTGAGTTGGGGCTGGAACGAATCACTCCCAGGAAAGACAAGTCGAAAGAGGACGACTCTGATGGTTCCCAATTACTCTTGTCTCCGAGCCTTAAATACGCTTTAGCAACCACCATTGCAAACAAGTACGAGTAAGTACCCAACACACATCTATTGTATGTCTGCTGTCAGTCAGTATGTAGGGAAGAGACCACAAGGGAGACCAAGAAAGATATGGAAGGAACAGATAGAAGCAAGTGTGCAAGTGAGAGGAGGAGAGTAGACGAGAATGGTTGAAGGACAGAGGTAAATGAAGGCATTTTACTAAACAGACCCGGCCATAGGCTGGAAATATTTCATGACAATAACAACCACATGGGAACATTTCTCCTCATAGTTTTAATGTATTTGATATTAAATTACTATAAGATTTATATTTAGTGGAGTTTTATGTATTGAGTATTTATACTTAGCTTCTTGTTTTGTTAGGATAATTTACATTGCCTTCAACCTATTCAGTCAAGGACACCACAGAATCCCATATTTTTGGAATACTTTACTTTATTTTACATCCATTATTGTTTCCAACTGGTGGCCTGAGTTAGGCCCGTCATAGCTTCATATGCCTTATAATCTGACTTATGGCTAGGACAGGCACAACATCCAGTCTCCCGGCCATTAATTCATCACTGTGAAAGTGTGACCCCTACATTTCACCAATAATAATTTCTTTTGCCATTCCAGGAATCGAACCCGGGACCCTTAACTCAGTAGGCAGACACGCTACCGATTGAGCTGAGGTTTCATACTTTTGGAATATTGGAATACTATTTATCTTAAATTGTTTGTTAGATTCTCCTCAAGTATTTTTTTACATCATGTGTGTCTAATCACTAAGGCTATTCACCCTTTTAATCACACTAATAGTGTAGGAATGAAAAAAGGTAGAGTTTAGAGGAAATGTACCCATATCCGTGTAGTTAAAAACCATTTAGGAAAAACCTCCCTCATTTCTATCCCTTATATTAGGTCTTTAATGAGTGACCTTTGTATTGAAATCAACATCATAAACGGTTTTTAGCCCATGACCGGGTCAGCTTAGTAAAATGCCTCCATCTTCCTCTTGCCTTCCACTATTCGATCTCCTTTATTTGTTTCCATTCTTATACTATCATTCACACACTTGTTGGTATCTGCTCCTCCCATTTATTTTTGGATTCCTTTTCAGGTATCTTCATCATTCTCCTTGGGATTCTTCCTTTTTCTATCCCCATTATGTGACCATACCATTTATCGGTTTGTTGAAATGTACTAATTTAAAAAAGAAAGTTTCAAGAATCAACTAACTATATTATCTGTTTCTGCCAGGTACATCGACCCGAAAACAAAGCGAAAATATCAGGCATACACTGCGTTTCAGATCCTAGTGCAACCAGGCTCTTACAAGATAGGCCCTCCATCACAACCAGGCATCGCCAAGCCAATAGACCCCCACTTAGATCACGACACGGCGGAATGGGTCACCAAAGAGAGAGGAGCCACAGTCCTCTGTGCGTTGCTGATCCGACTGGAGACGCTGTGAACTTAATAAATCTAGTCATACATCAGTCCTAAGCTGCCCTTTCTTTATCTGTCCGTCCATTTATTACTTTGTTCCATCACATTTAGTTGCTTAGTTAAATCTTAAACTTGAGCTATGCATAGAAAACATTATTGTTTTGTTTGTCGAGATATTTTATTCCACATAACTTCACTAATTCTATCTCTTTAATTGTTACAGCTATATCTGGGCTCATCACCCTTTTTACCGATCATATGGTTTATTTTCTTTACATTATTTCAAAGATAATATGCAAAACAGCACACATAAATTTATTAATGTAATATGTTGAGGCTTCTATTTGTAAAATGATAAGGAGTAATTAATTATGAGGTAGGTATAACCTATTGTGTCACAATCAGCTGATTGTATTGGCGATCAGAATCAGACCAGTCCAAGTTTCAACTTTTTTTTTTCAATTCCAACATGAACAAACCTTTTTTGTTATTTCTAATTATTAAGATGGAGAAATAGTGTATACATCGTAATTACACTCAATACTCTATTATCAGATTTATATTGATTTTTTTTAATGAAAAGCTAAAACTAATGTAATAATATATCATAGTATGTTTTATTTCATTTTCACATAGAGGCCCCAGTTAAATATTTATTTACATAGCAATTTTCAAATTATATATTTATCTAACTTTGTTTGACTCAACATTTGGAATTTTTCTAAGATGATTGCTTTTCTCAAATGAAAAAACTATAATTTGTGGACCCCTAATTTTTATTAGTTTGATTTAGGTATTTACTAGGTTGTCTTATTAATGGTTAGGATATACTTTGATAATATTTATATGTATTAAATCATAATATTTGACAACTGTTAAAAATTATTCTAATTCTATATTTGACTTAATTTATAACTAAACTATTTGTTCTTAATATGAATTTTCATAAAATTCTGACAATTGCAAAAGAAAATCTCTGGTATTAATACTTACAAATTATGTTGTTGAATTCACACCACTACATATATTATACCCATGAAAAGATTTTCATTCCAACCCTAATTTATTTTAGTAGTATTTTTATTTTATACTTTACTCTAGAACTTTTTTGTTTCTTTGAACAAGTTTCTCTCATAGTGATAAAAATTTAAGTTTTATGCATGTACAACCAGTGTATAAGCACTTAAAATAATCTAAATGACATGGAAGGAAGTAGGGGTTTGCAAGCTCAAGTCTTTTAATTCGAGTCTATCTCAAGCAAACTTTTCATAAAGCTCTTGAGTATCTAGTCAAGTCAAGCTTGGGTTGTTAAGATATATAATTTTAAAGCTTAATTATGTTGATAAAATAAAAATATGTATTAATGTTATCTTCAATTTTTTTTAATGAAATAAGAGAAAAGTATTTAAAATAATATGTGTTTTAAACTTGTTTTTAAATAGTTATAAAAACAAGCCATAAAATTATTTTTTTTAAATATACTCAAAAAATAACAGAAACATTAATTATTAATATGATACAAATAAACATTCCAAGTACAGTTTTAAAAAAAAAGGAATTTGTGAAAATAGGTTTAAATTTGCAGATTTATCAATCTTTTTCTTTTAAATAAAAACAACTCCCATCAATTCCCTCCCCATTTGAAATGCAACTGTTCACTTGGTGCTGACCTACCAGAGAGAGAGAGAGAGAGGTTAAAACAATGTTTTTAAGGTGTACATAATACACTTTTGCATTAAGCTGTACTTAATAGTCTTGTGATAAGCAGATTTGTGTTCTAACAGAGTTGTTGATCTTGACATTCCAATGGCCATCTCTGCACAATACCCTCTTAGTTGATTTCTTCTCACACTCTACCTCCATTCTTCCTCCTACTGTACATTATTTCACAAACATCCCCCAAAAGTAGAAAGAAGAGTAAACATAAAGTCACTCGGCACCAGACACGCACTGCAATGTAAAGAAATAACTTTTTCAAGAAGCTTGAAATTGCAAGTCCATAGATTGGTCCTCGATCCGATCCGTAGCTTGATTATCTGTTTAAAGCTTAGCTCGCAAACCCCTAGAAGGAAGTCAACCTGTAAAGATAGATGGGCTAGACACAGAAATAATTAAGTAAACATCTCTATTTATTTATTTATTCATACACACATCTTCTCTTCAATCCTCTTCCTCACACAAGAATCATTTCATAATTTGTTTCCAGCCTTTGGCCATATCAATTTCATAAAATACCCCCATCTTTATCTTTCTTTCTACCAATATACCTGTGAACATTTGCTCTTACCTGCTCCTCCCATCTCGTTCTTGGTTTCCTGCTGACTTTTTCATACATACTTCATCTCCATCAATCTCTTTGGGATTATTTTCTTTTCACTCCACATTACATCACCATTTACCATTGCTTCCTCAACTATCTCATGTAGAAACACAAAGTTTTGTTAAGAAATTAAGAGAGAAATTCACTTAATTTTTTTATTTATATATATATAAATAAAAAACCTGACCCTTACTCTTGTATTTCCAAATTTGCTTTCGTCTCTCTCACATAAATTAAAGTACAGGTTATTTCATGGTGTAAATGAGGAGGCATATCAACCAAACTTACTTGAGTGATGCCTGAGTGAACTTTTTTTTTTAAATATAAAACTCTAATAAAAACAAGAACACATTTTTAAAGACAAGCTTTCACTTCCACAAACAGCTTCTTCACTTTCAGAGAGTAAACTGTTCTTTGTTGGACTGCAAGGTTGACTGTCAAAAACCAATTTTATTTTCCATTTAGGATTGTTTTATATAGATGACCATTAAAATTTATTTGTAGTGTTGGGTCGGACTTATGTTCTGGGGGTCAGGGGTTCAATCCCCAGTCCCGGCACAGATTTATCTGAATGCCAAACCCTTTCTTCACCTTTGACAAGATGTGTATTAATCACAACATATGAATGTGTTGAATGCCAGGCCTCCACCATGGTTCGGATTCCACGTTAAATTGTAGGCCCTCCATTTCATCCCACAGTCACCCTTCCATTACACATTAGCATAAGTGCGTATGACCCGAACAGGTAGTAAGACGTGGTGCTAATAATAATAATAATAATAATAAATTTCTTGAATCTATAATCCAAACTTGAATCCTTGAATCTTTAAAAATGTACAATTTGAGTATAGTGAAAATAATTAAAATCAAATTTTAAATAATTTGTCAAAGGTTTGATACCGCTTGCAAACACTATTTTGTTTGCCATGTCTCTTATGTCATAAAAATCAAATAGAACTCTTTTTGAGTAAGTTAATCATATTAAGAGTTTTGTCCTTTTTCATGATTTTGCAATTTTCACAACTAAACAAGTCTACTTAAACTACTATTAACCACTTGCTTAAAATTGCAATTTCAAGTCAAGGCCTTTATGATTATTTTATCCGAGATATTTTTTAGGGATGTTCATGAATCTCATATCTCTAGAATACTATACAAGATTCGAGGATTCGAGCATCCCATCTCTATTTATTTTAAATAGTATGTAACCTAAATCATTAAAATCAGGAAGAAACACTTTATTTAGTGATACTATATTAGAAATAAATTATTGAGATAAAACACTGGTAAAATACAAAACACATTTCAAAAACCATTTATTGACATAGAAATCAAGTTTTTACATTACATTAAAATGTCTTTACACCATTTTAATATTCTGTAGTCATTAATCACATAAATATATTTATTATATATTTATCTTTTATTTTTAACGTGGTTTTTATTTCATCAAGTTATATTTACAAACACAGTATTATTCGCATTTATCCATCTTTTCCACAAG
Source organism: Timema douglasi (assembly GCA_901482245.1). Classification (NCBI taxonomy): domain Eukaryota; kingdom Metazoa; phylum Arthropoda; class Insecta; order Phasmatodea; family Timematidae; genus Timema; species Timema douglasi. The sequence goes on along the minus strand of CABEEJ010001010.1, from coordinate 79,864 downwards.
TTAATGGAGGGAGGCTGTATAATTTTAGAACATTATTTATCCACAAAGCTGAATCATGTTTTGAGCTGTTGGGATTATTTAAACTCAAGATAAGATATGAACAATTGATCTCACTTAATGGACTGGCAGATAAAAAGAATGGGTCGGATCTTTATTAGCTCTAAATATTTTATTTATTTGTTATACGATGCTCATTCGTAACATTTGTTCATCATTACCTATTTGATATTACAATATAGAACTTTCTTTCAAAGTCATTTAGATGTTAGAAGAAATGCAACAAGCAAGTGCATAATAATTTATAGCATGTGTTAGCAAACTCACAGTAGACTGTAATGTTGGTAATTATGGTAACAAAGCAATGGGGGATCAATTTGGACAATGTTTCGAAGTTTACTACTGAAACTATTACTTTAGTGAAAAGATTATTTGGAATATAGCTCTAGATTGAATCATGGTTTGGAATAGGTGGAATAACCAGAACACTTATTTGAGTGACCTGGAGTAGAGATTGTTAAACTAGATCACTATTTAAAACCAAAGATTATTTTAAGAACTAACTTTTACTACTGCAAGCAGCTTTTTCAGATACACACTGATCATGATGAGGCCACTTCTGGCAAGAAAAGGCATTTTTTTAAAGTGTGTTTTTGTTATAAGTGGCAGAAGGTAGAAAAAAGAGATGTAAACAAATGACCAAAATGTGACTTTGACAATGAAAAGAACAACACAGTTCACACTTTACATTGTTGCCATTGGACAAAGAGATAATGGCTGTCTCTTTAAGAAAATCTATTGTCACCTCCCAATACCGTGACATAGGTTTTGTTCTGTCAGAACTCATCAGGAGGGAGGAGTGTGAACCGTGCAAAGCATCTTATGAACAGAAAGAGAGAAAAAAGGGTAAAGAATGATAATAGAGAGTTACGTTGTTCATTTTCATACTCCCTGAAATGTACTTCAAAAAGAGAAAATAAGTTTTCCTTAAGGAGATAAAATGAGTTTTTATGTTTACTTGTGTTCTATATAAACAATTTCTACTCCTGTATCACTCAGGTAGGTGTTCTGGTTATCTTTTCTAGTTTAAACCATTATCTTAGTGGCAATTTGAACTAAAAAACTGATGATGTTGGTCACTTATACAAATGATGAAAAAAAAATAGAAATTAATCAGCACCTTAAAAATCTAAACTGTATTTTGGTCCGGTCTTATAACTACTAGATAAATATTGCTATCGGAGGTAAATATTGCTGGGAGGTTAAAGTTAACAACCAGATAAAGGTTATCATCCACTTTAATATTTTACATGTATTATGAACTGAGTTTATCTGCTGGATAATTATAATATTGTGCATAAAACGCAAGGTTAGTACTGTTTTTACTGGTGCGTGTATGCACACAACCTGGCTATTAGCTACAACGCTCTACACTTTGTTAAATAATGGCGGCTAAACAAGTGTGAGTAAACAGATGGCATCATGTGGGCGCAGAAACTAAGATGTCTTACAAGTACTAATTACAGTGTCTGTCAAAGGTTGTCAATAGTTGGGTACAATGTTTACAAAATTTCATTTATTGTACTAACATTTTGATAATTTGTTCTTGTATAAATATAACTCTATCAATAGCTTGTCAGTTTATATAAAAGTGTGAATTAAATGTTCTAGCTTACTTAAATTTGTGGCCTGGGCCTGTGCCTACTAAATAAGTGAAACAAGATTTTAACCTAAAAACAGATTCTGATAGTTGAAACCTCATGAATAACAATGCGTTGCTATGGTAACGACCATTTTATCTTTCAGCTGAAAGTTATCAGGTACTTCAACCTCCCTATAAAAATTTGATGGATAAATATATTTTATCTGGCAGTCATAAGACACACTTTTAACTTATCAACCAGACAGAAATATTTATCTGCCAGATTAATATTTATCCAGGAGTCATAAGACCAGCCCTGTGTAAAACATAACCATATCCTTGATAGTTATCCAGTTAGAATGAATCTAGAGTAATCCCTTTACTAATTCTACAAATGATTCAAACTGTGGTTTAATATTTATTTTATGTAGCGAAAGTAAGAAATGTGCTAACTACCAAAGAAACTATAATAGATTAAATTTCTCACTTGTGTTAGATACAAATGTCTTCAAAAAGCTATTTCAAGGTAGAATGTTTGTCATTAATCTTTACTAAATTATTTTTTTACACAAATGAGGAGCAAAAAATACATTATTTTAGTGTGGTCAATAGTATATAAAACAGAGAAGATTGTAAGGACTTATCCTTAGGTTACCTTGATGTTTTGGTAGAAATAAATTATCGGAAAGTTAACACATTTAATCAAATAATGATTTTTTAATGTGTTTTGAAAATAAATTGCTGTCATATGTTCTTGCCAAACTATAATACCTTCAGATTATTTATTATGTCACCCTTTTTGTTTTTAACACAATAACCTTGCTCAAGTTATTCAAAACCTTCAGAAAAAAAAAAATTCTTATTAATTGTAACTTGTTTTAAATTTTTTTTTGTAATTTACAGAAAATCATGCTTTAATTATTTTTATCTATTATCCTGTTAGTTGGCATTACAAGAAATGGCTTTATCTATAACTTAACACCCTTTGACCATGGTAGGATTTTATGTTATATTCTTAGTTTTCACATTAATCGGGAAGTCTTGGAAGCTAATAGAAGATTAGGAAATATATTCAGCCAATGGTTTTAACTATATAATTATGGCTGTTAAATATTTTGTATTGTTTGTTGGTCATTTTATATAGTTTAAATGTGAATTATTGTAACATTGTCCATGAAAACTTTTGGTCAGGTGGAACTACCATTTGTTTAATTTTCCTAAATGAATCCATTTGACTAAAAGTCTCCATTGCAGCTTACTCTTGTGGTGCTTGAACATTTTTATTCGTGTTTTTCCAATTTAATTCTTACAATATCAGAAATTTTAAGCTAGGTTCTTGTAAAATCATGTGGGTTTTTCTTTCAGTTTTTCATCGCATTATTTTAATCAGCACTTTTGTGCCTATTTAAAATGGAACAAAATCTCACTATTTTGTAAAATTAAAGATATTTTTGCTAAATTGGTCAACGAAAAAAAGGAAGTTTTTTACCAAGCACTTCCACAATTTCTACAATGTAAAAAGATTTGTCGTGTGTTATTTTCTACTGCCGTTTATCCGTACTCATTCTTTTAAACAAAAGTAATTTCGTATTAGGTGTTTACAATATAGAGTATTACAGTGGCTGTTAGAAGTATATTGTATACCTAAAGTATTCAAAAAGGGCTTGAGGGCAATCTTGTTACTAAAAGAAATGATTTTTCATCAACCTCTTCTAGACAGTGACAGGTTAACTTTTTTTTTTAATATCTTACTACTGGTTCGAGCTATATACTTATATACTAATTATGCTAAAGAAAAGAAATCAATAAGATTAAATTTAGGGGAAGTGTACCTGTATTTGTATGGAGAGAGAGTGGTAAACCATTTAAGAAATGCCATCCACAGAACACCAGGCAATTTTTTTATTTGATTTAGACCCAACCATAGACTCTCCTGAAGATTACACATTGTGGACATTTTAAGATTCAAAATGTAGTGTGTATGATCAAATAAAAATGGCTTTTTTTTTCTTTTTCTTTTTTTTTAACTTTTCTCCCAATTGTCACTTTTTTTAGATATATTTGTTTACTTTCAACTTTGTAGGAAACTTGTATCTAACTATTTCCCAACATTCCCTTGGAGAGATCCTTGAGGTCAAGAATAACATAGTAGGATATTTATAGAAATAGTGTCATATTATTATTCTTCTAGATGGAAACTTGGTAATCTAAACAGGTCTTGAATATTTGTCACGGGCATAGTGCAGGGTGTCTACCATGCAGGAAAATCTGGGAACACTGGAATTAACCAGGAATTTGGTAAATTACAACAACAAAAGCCAGGAAAATGTTGTTTTACTCAAAATATAAAATATTAAATCAGAAAAACACAATGTGATTCTCAAACTGTTTTTATACACTATGTTAATAGAAATAAAAAACATGTTTATTTGGTTTTTAAAGCTTCTTATTATTATTCATAAAAAAGATTAATAAAAAATGTGAGGGATAGAAGGCTGTGACTTATTTTTGATTCGAGGAATTCTAAGAAATGATCAGGGAAGAAGTCAAGAATTTCATTGGTCAAGTTGAGTTGACACCATGATAGGGGCATTTGACCAGAAACTTTTTAAATTAAGAGAAAAGGTCCTGGTCATATTCCACGATACGCGTGACAAATATTCAAGAACTGTTGAGAAATTTATCTACTAAAGCAATATTTGATTTATTTAGACCATAAAAGATTTTTTGTTGCTAAAACTATCTAGATACAAACCTTTACTAGAGTTCCTCTTCCATCCTTAACATCTAATTTTACTTAACACATTTGTATATTTTATTTTAATCATTGTTATCAAACTCGAAGCAAAAGTAATTAATTAATGCAATTTTTTACTTTAATATCTCATATGTTCCCACACCCTGTTTACAATTTGAGGTGAAATGTTGTCGACCATTATTCCAGTTTTACCTGTATTAATTAGAACTACAAGAACTGGCATTTATGATAAAATAAAAAATCACTTCATATGATAAAATAATTCTTTGGGAATATTTTTTCCCCCTCATAGATCGGGCCACTCTTTCATACGGTTGACGGAGGGATCAAAGTTTGAATCCTGATTGTGTCTACCGAGGATGGTTTTTCCTAAATGGTTTCCCACTCTCCTTCCATGCAACTGTGGGTGGATTACCTCTAAAATGCTTCCTTCCTCATTCCTACCCCATCAGAGTAATAGTCAAATTGCATATAACATGAACAGGTAGTAAGATGCGGTGATAACATATAAATTAAAAGATTTGTTATCTCATAACACACACACACACTAAATAAACTCTTGTTAGAGAAGATAAGTCACTATCGCACAATCCCTTAACATAAATTTTGTACTATCGCAACTCTTCAGGAAAAAGTGTGATATAGATAAAGCAACTTCCAAGCGGTGGAAACCATAAAACACATTAAAGGGATGAAGTATAACAGGAGACACACAATTATAAACAAAGATATAGAATGAAAACATTAAATATAATGGAAAGATAGTAAATATAATTTGTTTTAATCTCTCTACATATGAGACATTTAATATTATTGATGGAAGAAGGTGCAGGAAAAAGAGAAAGAAACATACAGTAATAATTTCCTACATTTTTTTTAAATCCCATCTCTTTTTTCCCCCCTTCCATGCATAAAACAATATAAAAAATATAAAAGAAAGAGAGATGATCTTCACCATTAAAAACTTGTACTAAAGAAACATTTCAATTGATTGATATAATTTAATGCATTCCCTTGGCCCTCTAGTCTCTTTCCAAGGAATTTTAAACTAAATGGAATCTCACTTGTAATTTCTTTTAGCAACACCTCATTCTTCAAGCCTTGTTTTGAGCTGTTATCTATTTAAAAGCTTTTATTGGTGGTATTTATAGGTATTTTAAAACAATACAAGCTTGTATTCAACATTGTATGAATCAACGATTTCAAGTTAACATACTAGATCAACCTTGGTTACCAAAATGGGATAAGATGGAAATTTTTAGACAAGTTCTACATATACCATCAGAAATATTTATGTGATGTTAGTTATATAATTTGTACATAGTTTTATATAGTTAAATTGTTGTGTTTTTTTTGTTAATTTTTGTACGTGTCATATTTTGTCAAGATTGTTTTTTAAATAATTTATTCGATTTCCTTCGCCCTAGAAAGTATTTGGTTGTACATAAGTGAGGAAATGTTTGTCTGTAAATAAAGAGAAGATATTTTATGCTTGTGAAATAAAATACATTTTCTGTGACAAATGTAACTTGTATGTATAGTAACTCTTCAAACTTAAACAAATATAAATATTTGTAATTAATATGTTTTATTATTTTTATTTCTGTGTATGTTTACATGCATGCATAAAGACTTCCATTTAAACTCTTAATGGACATTGCACATCCTTGCCTCCCAAATGCACGAAAAAAATGTGAACATCTACTCTTTTGCTATATTTTTAAAATGTACTTTTTGTTTAGACTGAAATGTATAAAGCTTACCTGGATGTATTCCACTATGGTATAACACGCTTTGGTGGCTGCGTGGCTTAAGCCAGTGGTTCTCAAAGGTTTTGCCATGGTATACCAGTGTGCTGTAAGATTTACTAGGTTTGCTGCAAAATTTTCAATGTTATGTTTATCATCATCATCAGCCACTGGCCGGGTCTGTTTGGAACATAAGTGCCTCTCTTTCTCCCTCCCCCCGCCCCACCTCTCCTCCTCTATACACATCTTCTCACTTATTATGTAATGGTTGATAAAAATCTAACTATATGTAGTTTCATTCACTATCAGTTTTTAAAACGAATTAGAGAAAAATTTTCAAAAGCTTTAATATATTTATATTGCAGAGAATGGAATGGCAACAAATCAAAGAGTTAAAATATTAATTATAATCTTGTTGTTTTCTACGTGCATTTCCTGTTAAACTAGGAGAAGTCTCTGAGCATGCCCCAGTCTCTCATAGTGTGATCAACTTGCAACTATGCCATGAGGACTCACAGAAAATAATAGTGTAAACAAAAAAATATATATAAGCACTGGCTCAAGCTTTAAAGGGTCACATTCACTATAGACTGGTCTGTCAATGACAGGGAGATCAAGGATTAAATATTGGTCGGATGTACTGAGGATGGTTTTTCCTAATGGTTTTCTACTCTTCCTATGCAAATGTGGGTATACTTGCTCTCAATCTTCCTTGTCCCTAGCTAAACATCGTAAATATTTCATATGAATATAACATGAACAGATAGTAATATTTGGTGGTATAATGAAATCATTAACTGTAAGTCTGGTGCCTTTCAGAGTAAAATATGGAGTATACCTTAAAATATTTTATTTGATCTAGCTAATGAGCTATTCAAAAACAAACTTTTCATTGATCTACTATACAGCCAACAAAAATGATTTATAATACACAAAATTTCCTTTTCGCTATATGATTTGTCCTTTATGTTTACCTTTTAGATGTCTATCTAAGTGTCATATTATTTACCAAATTCCTTTTTCTCTCTTTTGTGTGTTTTTGTTTACTCTTTTAAGAAGTTGCATTACACGTTTCACACTTACTTCTGATGAGTTCCGATAGAATGAAACCTAGGTCAGGGGATTGGGCGGTAATGATTGATTTTCTTCAAGAGGCAGCCATTGCCACTTTGTCCTATGGCAGCAATGTAAAATGTGAACTGTGTTTTTCTTTTCATTATAAAAGACACTGTTCATTCCTTTTATATGTCTATCCACCTTTCCTTCTTCCAAATATAATAAAAATACAACCAAATTAATTGCTCAAGCATTCATTCCCTTGGACCACACAAATCAAATAATCCATGCTGAAAGGTTTTTTATTTTTATTGATACATTGAACATAAAAGTTAACAAAAACAACAGTAAGTACTATAACTTTAAATATAATTAACTGTTGCTCTCATTCCGACTTATAAGAATATTTCCAAAAATTAAAATAGTCTGTATTAATATACCAGATTATTTCAATAATTGCAAATTTAATACATAACCTCTTTTTAAATGATGAACGAAGTAACTTTAGGAGACATTTTGTAATGTCTCTAATATAATTGGATTCCTACTATTTATCTCAGTAATTCCTTTATAAAAAAATTGTCATATACATAAAAAATAAGTGGAAGTTAAGGGATGGTTACATTTGTGCATGAAATATAATTAATTACAAAAAACCTCTCATTTCCCAATCGCTAATCTCTAAAATGGCTATCCGCATTTTTGTTTATGTATTAGTTTTCAGTAGTTGAAATGCCAACTAAAGGTTTTATGTTAGTAAAACCTTTATTTGTTAATATACACAAATTTAAAAAAAGTCAAAAGAAAATTGACTTCATTAAGAAGAAATTATAAATTTAGTTTTGTTGTGTTTTTAACTTCGTTATATTGAATAACCATTTTTTAATGACTCTGTATGTACAGAGAAAAAATATCTGTAACTATGTATGTTAGATTTTTTTTTTGTTTTTTTTACTCTTCATAGAGCTATTTATTTAATATCCAAAATTTGGATATTAAATGACATGTTCAGTCCCCTATATTTAAGCTATCAGAGGTTTTACTGTATAAAAAGTAGCAACACAAAGAAAATAATTTGATTACGATTTATAGATCTATAATTCAAAGGGGGGAAGTCATTGTTGGCAAATTTACACAAAAAACAAAAATACTAATTTTCAATTTAAAAAGGATAAGTGACCAAAATAGTTTATTTTCTTCAATGAAATTTGGATAGCTGTAAATAGAATTCTATAATAACACAGTAAGGATGCCTCTTTATTTCCAACATGATCAGTTTTTTTATTGCAATAAAAACTTCATTAATATGTTGTAGATAGTATTTATTTTTATTTTATTTACATTCATCAAATACTAGTATAATGAATTGTACACTAAACTGAATAATTAATCAAAAACGAATTATTAAAAAATATAAATATTAATTTTTCCTATTAAGTATCTGACTTCAGAGTTTGAACCACAATGTCCAATTGTGAACCTTTTAAATATATGACTAGTGTAAATAATTTATATTTATGTATTTGTAAATAATATTTTTATATTTTCATACAAGTATGTAGGAAGTGCTGTCTGTATATGGCGTTCTTTGTACCATTAGTAGCATATGCAGCAGAAACATGGACATTGAACGTAAGAGAGACTAGGAAAGTGGAGGCCATGGGAATGAAGTTTGTGAGGAGCATGTTAGCTGTCACGAGGAGAAACAAAATTAGGAATGAAGCTATCTGGGAAATAGTGGGAATAAATGAGATAGAAGAGGAAGCAAGACTGAGAAGTTATGGGCATGTAATGAGGATGGAAATGAAGAGAATGATGGAGATGAAGTTTGTAGGACAAAGGCCATAAGGGAGACCAATAAAAAGATGTAAAGAGCAGATAGCATTAAGGGAAAGGAGAAAAATGGGGGCATTTTACTAAACTAACCTGGCCACAGGCTGGAAACATGATGATGATGATATCTATCTTGCTATAAAGAACTTTCTCAATACCCGCCTCAGTGGCCACATGGTCTAAGTAGCTACTCTGGCAAAAGACTGGACTGTCGATGAGGGGGTGTCGGTCGGGTGTACCAAGAGTGATTTTCCTACATGGTTTCCACTTTACTTCCATGCAAATGTGGGTACACTTCATCTAAATTAAACATTACTCATTCCTAACACAGCGTAATTAGTACATATGCATATAGCCTGTAAGGATACTAAGATGTAATGCTAAAGAAATCTATCTCATATCTCTATAAGGAAAACCTCTTATGCTTTATGAGATAATTGTATTATATTTGGAAGGTTTAGGTAAGGTGGATAGAAACACATAAAAAGGACGAACACAATATGGCTTTTACAATGAAAAGAAGAACACAGTTCACACTCCACACTGCTGCCACTGGACAATTAGGTAATGGTTGATTATTAAAGACAGTGACAATCGATTTTCTTTAAGAGACAGCCATTACCTCTTTGTCCAATGGCAGCAATGTAAAGTGTGAACTGTGTTCATCTTTACATTGTAGAAGCCATATTGTGTTCGTTAATTTGTTTCTATCCACTTTTCCTATACCTTCTTCCAAATGTAATATCTCATTTACAGCATCATCAATGTTCCCACTAATCCGCTCAAACCTAAAATTACAAATTTCAACCTTAGCAGATTGCTCTGAGAGTGATTTGTTTTCATACTTAAATAATTACTATTAACTACACCTCTTGTTATGAATTAATATTTAAATTTAATCATCAATCAAAAGTGCAATTTTTTTTTATAGCAAAAATTTTTAGATGAAAAATTTTAAAATGACTAGTAACTTAAGAGTAGCAATGTGACAACAAATTTTCTTTGATTTCAATTATGTATAAATGGATGTAAAACATATTTTCATATAGTAAATGATTGTGTTTATATTGGACTTATAAAATAATTAGAGGTGGACAGGACAAGTGGATTAGAAAAGGCTTATATTTACTTTATGATGAAATGTTAAAATTACACCCAAATTCGGACATACTGATCCCATGAACATGAAGCCATGGCCATTCCATTCTCGGCAACGGACAAAGATGTGACTCGATTATCGTGGCCTGTCAGACATCCTGAAATTAAAAATGAAATAACATTTTATCTGGAAGTCATTTAAAACTTAGTATTATTCTAAAAAATAGTAATATATTTGATAAGAAAAAGGCAGCTACTTATACAAATTACAACATTTTTTCCAACCAAAGAAATAGTCATCAAATATTTGTCAAACTTTTAATTAGAGTACTACAATTTATATATGGAAAATATTTTAAGAAATAACTAATAATAATAAGTATAGAACAAATTTTACTAGTTGTTTAAGTTATAATCATAATTTTTATAGTAGAGTCTGATTATATTATTAGTATTATTTTATAGGTATTGATAATATATATCTAAAGTGAGAGATATAGGTCATATGACTTGAAGTATGAATACGTTAAAATATATTTAGTAGGGGTGTGCGAAGTCCAGTTTTCAATTCAAAGCAAACTCGAATCGAATATATGAAATATTCGTAAAATATTATACTGTGATTATTTAAATCACTTCATGAAATAAAATTACTTGAAAAATGTTTTATTGCATAATTGTTTATAATATTCCATGTAATCTGACAAAACAAGCTATTATTACAACATGCAATTCATTTTTCTTCAGATTTTTTCTATATTAATATTAATTTGTAATGTATACAAAGCCTCAGAATGACAGTAATTGAACATAAATAAAGTATTTTAGCTGTCAATATTTTTACTGGCAAAGTTTCTAAGCGAAGTCAAAGCTGATGTTTTTTTCGAAGCCAAGTCGAAGTTTTGAAGCTTTGCATACTCCTAAGTTCTATTAACTTTTCTATCAGTAAGTCCTATGAAAATTAAACTATACACTTGTACAAAAACAAGTCAGCCAGCATATAGCACATATTGCATACCGCCCTAATTGGGTTATAACCTTATGTTAAAAAAGGGATAGTACCATTGTGAAGATTCTTGAGTGTATCCCAGATATGTATGGATTTATCGTCACTACCACACAGAATGTATCGGCCGGATAGCGAGAGTCCGCATGATGTGAAGCCAGATGTGTTGTTAGGTGGAGAGTACAGAGCGACCTGCTGGTCGGACCGCAGGTCATACAGTCGAGCAGTCTTATCTTCGGAACCCGTCACGAAGGAATAACCAGACGGGTGATACTGAAATTCAGGTAGAATTTATTGGGGCAATATAAAGCTGACCAAAACCTACTCTTGGGCGATCAAACGGCTGCCTGAAATCGAATTTGTTCCTTCTCATCGATGATAAACAAATAAAAGAGTTTGTTTGTCTGTCTGTCATGAGCATTGTGAAATCTCTACCGCACAAAGAGGGTTGAAATTTTAAAATTATTAGCTCCCGTGCACGATCATATGCACCTCAAAGCCAGAATTTTAAAATGCATGGTTGTTGTTGTTTTTTTCAAATTAATTAAATACTGGGTAGGAAAAAATCAAATCTGCCAGTTGACTAATAAATTAATGGTATTGGATCTAGTTGCAATGTTTGTCTCAGGATTAAGCTAGGGCAAGCTGCTAATTTCCTGTACATTGTAAAAATAGGATTTCTATGGCTATTGGAATGAAAGTGTAACCAGAGTTTGTTAACTTTTTAAAACCATAAACCTATTGAAAGTTGATACTTAAAAAACATAAAATGTTCATAATTCGTCTCATTAATAAAATATAGTAATAGTCATAAAATTAAATTTAAATAATTGCCTGCAGTAAAATATATATGGGCCCCTAATATAACTTAAGTGATAAATGTTAGAAATTGTTTTAATAAGTGCTAAGAATAAAGGAAGTACCTTTAACCAAACTTAGAGTGAGATCCAAATCACTTGCATTCTTTACAATAATAATAATAATATTTAGCACCGCGTCTTACTACCCGTTCGGGTTATACGCTTTAAGTACTAATTACTCTAATGAATTAGGAATTGGGAAGGTTGAATCAGCGGAAGTGAACCCGCATTTGCGTGGAGGGAGAGTGGAAAACCGTTTAGGAAAAACCACCCCCAGTTCACCCGACCGAGATTCAAACCTCGATCTCCCCGTCCTCAGCAGTCGAGCTCAACACAACAAGCGCGTTAGCCATCTACGCCACCGAGGAGGGTCATTCTTTACAACTTACCGACAGTTGAAAGACTATTATCCAAGGCAAAGTCCCTCAAGGGGGCATTGGTTATTGTCTAAATCACAACTCGACATTCATGACCTATCATATGAGATTCAGACAGATGTTGACTTACACAAACAGAGTTGACGTCTGCGTCATGCCCGAAGAAGGTCTGCTTGCAGTTTGGGTCTCTGAGGTCCCACAGCTTGCATGTCCTGTCCACACTCCCGGTCACATACCTTTGTCCGTCAGGGGATAAAGAGATGGAAACAACGTCGCCAGCGTGGGCGTCAAACTCCATCGTCTTCTTGTTGGCTTCCAGGTCCCACATGCATCTGAAAGCAGCCGGGACAAACTCTTTTCATTTTTAGAAACCAATAACTTGGCTGTTGCATGCTGACTGAAGTTTATGTTGCAAATATTTTTAGATTATGTTCAGCGCAGGGGTTATTAAAGAAATAATATGAAGCTGTCTCTCAAACTGTGGTATTCATACCCCAAGTGGTAAATTAAGGATTTCAGGGGGCATCTAGAATACCATTATGTTCTATTAATCATAAAATATGTGTTGATAATTAATATGATTTAAGAATTAGATCATATTTTGATGTGACCTTATGGATTTTTATAATCCTTTCTCTACCTATATCACTGCTTTGCTTATCTTACCACTAGAACATTACTAAAATTTGGAAATATTGTATATATTTTGAAAGATATTTTTGTTATTTATTTTTATAAAGGGGAAGGGGTATATTGACTGGGCCACTCAGAAGACCATTGTAAGGAAATTCACTTGCATTAATATAGATAAATATTGGGGAAAACATAGTGGAACTCGAATGTGAAAATCCCTGTTTCCTCCTCTCTGGTTAAAGTTTCTGATATTAAAATATGAACTTGAATAACTCTTTGAAACATTTGTCCATATTGTACTACCAGTAATTAGGAATTGCCTACTCATATTTTTTCTCTAATAATATCACACACTATTTTTATCACATAGCTTCTCACTACTCAGTATATATTTCTCGTCCTCATTAAACTTATGTGTAAATTTAGAAAAATGACACCCGGACGAGGATTTAAACAGTGACTTTCTAGCTCTACCAAGTGAGCTCTCCAAGATCTCCTTCATGTCCATGTGTTATGCAATTAGGGCAGCTAGTACAAAAGCTGGAAATCCAGTGTCCAAATCCCTATGCAGGTATCAATTTTCTATATTTACACAAATACTTCATCAGAATGTCATCTGAAATTATGTGATTGTTTAAATCATTTAAGTAGGTGACCTGGCGGTCTAGGGGTAAAGTGTTGAACTTCTGTGCTGGCGGCCGGGGTTCAATCCTCGGTCCCGGCACAGATTTATCTGATTACCAAACCCTTCCTTCACCTCTGACAAGACATCTTGTGAATGTGGGGAATGCCAGGCCTCCACCGTGGTCCGGATTCCACGTTAAACTGTAGGTCCTCCATTTCATCTCACAATCACCCTACCATTACACATTAGCGTAACCCGAACGGGTAGTAAGACGCGGTGATAATAATAATAATAATAATAATAATGATAATAATAAATCATTTAACTTTTATTGTGAACTTTTTACAAAAAAAAAACGCTCTACTATATTACTTATTAGATGTTTACAGTCTTTGCATGTCATCAAATTATTTAGTTCATATTTCTATCAAACTTTTTGCCACATACACCCATTCCAAAAAAGCAAAGTCAATATAGAAATTTTAGTAGAGATAAAATAATATTTCGTGTTTTGCTTATTTATTTTTCTTTCATGACCACTATATTTATATTTTCAATCTTTTATTTTATGCGCACATTATTATTATTATTATTATTATTATTATATAGCTATTTTTCTTTCATTCTCACTACATTGCTAACTTTTAATCCCTCAAATAAGTGTTTCACGACACAGTAGATATCTTACACCTTCATATCTCCTGAACCAGTGATGAGAGTTTTGTCATCTATGAACCTGCAGGAGGACAGGAACCCCTCGTATCCCAATAGTTCCCGAGTTATTTTGGCGGAACCCGTTGAGTCGCGGTTGTTGAGGTCGTAGACGGTGCACATATTGTCCATTCCTCCACAGGCTGTAAAACACAATATATTATTTATCGTTTATCAATAAATGGGTTAGTTCCACAATTTTACTAGTTCAGGTGCTTATTTAATTATTTTGATTCTGATATTGGTTCTTAGTTCCAAATTCTAATCAATCACTTATCTTAATTTAAAGCAGGGTGTCTACTGAGTCAGAGAAACAAAAATTAGTGACTTTTGGTGACCTTTTTTGACCAAAAAATTCCTTCAGTATAAGGTTGAACATTATACAATGCATTTATAGGCATAATGCACTCACACACAACATTAAACTTTAAACAGATGGCAAACATTAACTTTGTCCTCGGTGTTGTGGTAAAAACAATCAGGTCGCTTACGGCTAGTGCATGGCATCATGGGTAGTGGGTGGCTAGATGTTTGATGCGTTCGCGTTGTCATGATGCAAGGAAAATTCAAACAAAAATATTTTGGTGACTTTATGGCCAAAATATTGAAGATTTGTCACTTTTCAGGGACTTTTGTGACCTATTTTGCAATTCGTAATTTTTTCATGATTTTAGTGACTTTCATGACTCAGTAGACACCCTGTAAAGCCTTGCTGGCCGTATGAATTAAGATGTCACTTAATCAAAAGACTAGACTGCCAATAAGTGGGAGATTGGGATTTGAATCCCTGTCAGGTGTACTGGGGGTTTTACCTAAACGGTTTTCCTCCATTCTCTCATCACAGAAATGTACCCAAATTTATGTGCAGAGTGGATTATGTTTTTGAAAAAACACTCAGTTCACCCAATTGGGATTAAAACCCTGACCTCCTTGTGACCAGCTAACAAGACCAGACGAGACTGAAAGCCTTGTCCGAATGCTGATTGGTGTGGATAATTAATATTAATCATCTTATTATTCACTGCCTTCAACAAGAGTTTAGTTCACCTGTTTATTTTTATAGTAAACCCCTAGGTTCTTTAAATTATTTTACATGAAGGGCTAGTTTTATAGTCGGACTTAGTACACCTTAAGTTTGGTGCTATAATAATTATAAGACGACACATAATTAAACCAGAATGGGCTGGGCCAGTTTAGTATGCGAAACTGGCCCATTCCACTTGAGTTTAGGTGGGTGTAATCTTGTAATTAGTATAGGACCGTATTAGAGGCGTACTAAGGGTTGGTTTGTTGCACAAACATCACATTGATTCTTCAATCACGAGATTGACAATCAGTTTGATCCTAGATCAAGAAAAGTTTGGGTTATAACAAAGTTAATTAGGCATCAAAATATACAATCACCTGGCCATAGATTTGATCAAATAATCAAGTAAAACAAACATGCCAACACTGTAAAAAGCACTGTAATTGAAAAATCTGACTATGAAATTAATTAAATTTATAAGTAGGGCAGGCTATGATATATAAGCTTTATGGTAGTCTGGGCTGCCTGATATTTATATATTCAGTTCAATAAATTATGTTATCTGATTATCAAACCCTTCCTTCACCTCTGACAAGACATCTTGTGAATGTAGGGAATGCCAGGCCTCCACCGTGGTTCGGATTCCACGTTAAACTGTAGGTCCTCCATTTCATATCACAATCACCCTACCATTACAAATTAGCGTAAGTGCGTATAACCCAAACGGGTAGTAAGACGTGGTGCTAATAATAATAATAATAATAATAATAATAATAATAATAATAATAATAATAATAATAAATTGTGATATCGGGCATGTTCCTTAAGAAAAAGGATTTAAACCATTTTTAGTGATATTAATAAAATCTACAAAATAAAATTTTCCCAATTCAAGCCTCATCTCTAATGTTATTTCTCTGTGATTAAATAAAAGTTAGATCTTTCCTGTGACTGCTTTGGATCTCAACAGTTCTCTTTATAACTTCTTTATATAGTTGAAAAACACTTCATCTTAAGAACCCATAATTGACAATACTATCCTTAAAAATAAATCAAACTCAAAATAAATCATTCTGTAAAACACTTAATATGTTTATTAATTACTTAAATAAAGATGCAAAGACTTATTCATTTATTAAAACTTGTAGATGATGTTTTTCATCAACATTATGATCAGAGAACCATACAGTTGATGGGATGGAATTAGCTGGTTAGTTTGACCAGAGATTTGATCGACAATTGCGATTTAATTGTTAATGGTGCAAATGAAAATCAAATTTGGGATACTGATTGGAGATCACAAGTTACATTTGATCTCTGATTAAGCCATTGATTATGGTTTATGCAACTAACCATAAGCCTGACTATGAAACCGGCCCGAATTGTGATGTTCGTAAATGTGGTTTGAATATTGTGTGTAATTCTGATCAAACTTGTCTGACTGTATCTAATTCCTGAAGAAGTATTTTACTCACCTACATAGTTTCCTGACTGTGCAAATGCGACACTCATGACCCAAGCTGACCTCAAAGGGATGACCTGCACCTTGTTGCCTGTCCAAGTGTCCCAGATTATTAGTTTCCCATCCAGGGAGCCTGACACGCAGTGCCTGTCGAGAAATGAGACAAATATCACATATTTTCCAACAGAAAATAGATTGATTCCATTACCCCTTTTTTTTTAATATTGTACTAGAAATATTTTGTGATCATATATTTTAATTATTGGAAAGCTTTGGCTAATAAAAAATAAAATTATAATGATAAAATTAATTTTGGATTATGCTATAAATATTAGAGCTAAGCGTCAAATGTCGAAATAAAATAACTTAATCTATATGAATAAAGCACCCACCTGTTATCGCCACTAAAATGAACTGAGTTAACTTTATTAATGTGTCCTTTCAGCATTTTTTTAGTCGACAGTCGAACTTTTGGTGCCGCCCCCAGCTCGTTGCATGCATCTTCAAGAGTTGTGTCAGCAAACTTTTTTTGTTGATCCTACAACAAGAACATTATAATACTATATTAATAATATTATAGACAGATCAAAATTGCATTCATATTTTTGTATTAGTTTTTTTTAGGGAAGTGGAGTTCTATTTGGAGTGATTTGTGGTCAAGTTTACCAACAAATGATGGCAAGGGATTTTTTTTTAACATTAAATTCCTCTTAAAGCTGTTTAGAGTTGTTTTTAAACATATTTGGGGTTGTAGGTGTAATAAATTTTTATAAGAGTCCAATAAACTACTCTTGTCAGAACATTGAGGAGGAGTAACAAAAAAATACTTTCAAGGTGGTTTGCCTAAACACACTCCATAGGAATGGTCCTGGGAGGGTAATGGGTCAAGAGAATATATATCATATATTTCAGTGTTCTGAAGTTCTAGTTTAATGTAACAAGAATAGACATATAAAATGGAGATAAAGGTAAACAAATTTGCCTGGAAATAGATGGTAAACCACATTTTAGAGACCCGCCACAGGGGTGCACACATACTAAATGTCAGTCTAGTCCAGTCTACCAGAGACGAGGATGTCAGGGTTTGAATCCTGGCAGGGTGTACTGAGTTAGGTTTTTTTTAATTGAATGGTTTCTTACTTTTCTTCCATGCAAATGCATGTACAGTTCTTCTAAATTTTACTTTATTAATCTTTACCCCACTAGTGTTCAAGACCTTATAGAGTAGGGTGTCTGATTACTAAACTAAGGATCCCTGGCTCTATTCTAAGCATGGCTAAGAAATTTATAATTAGTGAAATGCAGATTTTCATTTTCACAGTGATGAATTAACGGCCAAGTGCGAAGGAGTAATGGAGGGAGGGAGGGAGGGGGGGGGGAGGCGAGGAAACTTCACAAACAAAGAGGAGCTGTCGCACAGCACAATCAAAATCTTGTAAAACCATACAATAATATATAATTTAACATCATTAGTGTAGTTAAATTCTGACCCGCTTTTGTGATCGCATTNGGGGGGGGGGGGGGGGAGGCGAGGAAACTTCACAAACAAAGAGGAGCTGTCGCACAGCACAATCAAAATCTTGTAAAACCATACAATAATATATAATTTAACATCATTAGTGTAGTTAAATTCTGACCCGCTTTTGTGATCGCATTGTCTAAAGTGTCACTTTCAAAATAGATAGACTATCGATGGCGGGGTTTTACCCTGTTTGGGTGTATTGAGGGTGGTTTTTCATAGACAGTCTTTCACTTTCCTTCCAAACAAATGCCTGAACAGAGAGTAAGATAAGGTTTTAATAACTTGAATGGGTAGTAAAGCTGTAGTTCCCAACAACAACAAAAATTGTCAAACTGGTGCATAGTCGAAGACCAAACCTTGCTCTTACCATGCCAGAGTCAAACACACTAGTAGGCTGAACACATCACTGTATCTAAATCAAATTTTAAAGAATAATATCTGTAACTTCCCCCCCCCCTTATTCTTATACCCATAAATAACAGACAGGTTGGTTACAAGAGAGTTTTATTTTTATTCAACAAAATGACAAAAAAAAGGCTCTATGAGAGAGTGAGGCATGCCCAGTGTCAGGCGCTGTATCCATACACAATGGCCGAAGAGCAATAATAACACAATAAAAATGCGGGACACCTCCCCAAGTTCATAAATGGTCAAACAAACAATTTAAACAATTATGGTTAAATTGACCTTCGCACAAATCTGGCAGGGATAACAATAATAATGAAGTATGGCGATAGTAAACCCTAGACTATGGTAATATCAAAAGGATATGAGCTAGTCGCTATCGGTGACTCTCAATTTATCAGAGTAATAGACAAAAATGTTCTAGATAAAAGAATATTTTAACAACCATAAATGGGCGTAATAGAAATATACAACAAAAATAGAAACATTCGTTATAGTTAGGAAAACTAACGTTAAACATTTAAACTAGAGTTAAAAGAATAACCACACCGACTCACGGCCCTGATTTAACCAACAAAGAATAAATCTCCAATGTTTAACAATAACAAATAACCTTCCCATTAATAACACTTGGCATTATCTTAAAACATAGGCTTTGGTAAAATTATAATATAATACAGCACAATGCAACACAGAACCAAAAATGGCGGGGCTCTAAAACGTAAACCCATCCGTGAAGCGGATAAAAGAGTTTCTCTATCAGACAAATGTTTTGGGTCCAACCGTGCAACAGTATTACGTTTAGCCATAGTCTTTAAACGAAATCCATGAGAGCTGGTATAAATAAATAAAGATTCGAATTATAATATAACATTCCAAACGGTAATTTTGACTGATTAATGCCAACCAGAATTTAGAAATAAACAAAGCTAAATCTATACAAGACCAAAGTGCCTCACCTAACGATCGTAGTGCAATGTGTACTGGCAATAAAGAGTTTTTCCATTATATACACACGCTTGGGGTCATGTATTCTCAAAGCGCGGGAAACAAGAATGGGTAAGGGGGGTAGCACTGTTCTGGAACTTGCTCACACACTCAAACGCGCGCCGAACAATAGTTCCGTTATCTTCCAATCACAGCTGTCGGCATGCACCCAGCCTGCGCATACCATCTGTTTATTATTTTCTTGGTCGAGGCACAATTAGAGGTGAGCAGCGAGCTATGGTCCCCCAGGTCAGTCTGAAATGAGTTGTGCCACGATGTTGTTGTGGCGTGGAGCCTTGCCGTGACGAGTCAACTGGGGCAGAAGCGGTAAGCCAAACCATCCTCTTCTTTATGTGTTGTAACAAGGTTACATAGCAATTAGTGTGTAAATTTAAAAAATATGATTCAGATGCAAGGTAGTGTTCACCTTGTGTGGTATAGTAATGTTTACCTCTCCAATAAGACAACAATACCGCACATGTCATGTTAATTTAGTTGGGTACATTGTTATGTCATGATATACAGTCAAATGAACACATAAATGTAATATCTGGCCGAAGAAGGAAGCCACAAAGAGTTAGCAATAATTATGCGTTATGTGGCTTCAACTCTCTCGCTCGCTTAATAACGACTCTGCTATTTCTCCATTGCATCAGTGGTGGTAATTGACAGTTAGTAAAAGTTAGCAGAGTTACTCTTATGTATATATTCAACAAACAATATTATCTGAAGATAATAATATGTTGAGCTGCTATCATTTTTGTCAGTCAGAACTTTCACAACAAACAATTTATTTGACCTTTTCTTTTAAACCTTTTTACACTATTTAAATATGAACTTATGAAAAATAATCATTTGAATGTTTCAATTTTGTGGAAAAGACGTTTGTAGAAAAAAGCCAGTAGGGCCTACATTATAAAGACCTTGAGTCTAATCTGGCCCAAGTTCCACCATTACTGAAAAGACCTTAACTTTTGACACAGTTCATTGACCCTAAAGGCCTCATGGGTACACAATTAATCAAAATTTCCCCCTCTTCTCACTTCGCTGCCGCTTTCACTTTTTATGGATTTTATTTTATTTTTATTATTACTTATTTTCTCTCTTTCATCTATAGGTATTGTGCAAAGATGGGTTCCCCCCTTCCCCAGGACGTAATTCTCCACCCACACCTCAAGTGATAATGTTTGGGAAAACTTTCATCATCGTGTATCCATCCCTCTTCTCACCCCATTACCCTCCTCCACCATCTTACCCCATGCCACTGTTTTATATACTCTTTTATTTTGTTCCCTCCTGTAACCATGGTTACATAGATGATCAAAAAGGGTATGTATTCTCTAAAAGAGGTATAGAATTAAGCAAAAGGAGTGCATATTTCATTAAAAAGTGGTACAGAGTTGAGCAAAAGTGGTATATATAAACCAAAAGGGGGTACATAGCTGAGAAAAAGAAATATGTGATCAATTAAAAATGGGTACCTATATGGGCAAAAGGGGTATGTATCGACCAAAAGGGGTGCTTGTTCAATCAAAATTCAATACAAACTCAATCAAATGGGGTATTTATCTACCAAAAGAGGTACAGAGTTGAGCCAAATAGATAGGTATGCACCAAAAGGGAGTACATAAATGAGCAAACGGGGCACCTAGTTGTGCAAAAAGAGTATGTACACACTAAAGGAGGGGTACAGAGATGAGCTAAAACAGGATGTCTACAGAGTTGGAGAAACAAAAATTTATTACATTCGAGTGTGTACATACCCAGAAAAAATGTGGGTTGATAGATAAGACCCACCTAATTAAAGATGTATATAGGTTCATACATTTCAAAATGTATATATTGGGGAATGTTATTTGCTTTTATCAGGGGAGATTTTTACCAATATTTCAGTGGTATGTACTTATTAATCACATAGAGGCCTAAGTGCAGTTTGAAAATTTTAAATCTTTAAAGGTTTGGTTGAATTTTATTACATGATAAGATAGTTAACTAATGATATTTATTTTGTTCAACATTGATATTTGGGTGGTATTGATTGTAGCCTAATAAATTTAAGGTAGTTTACTGAAAATGTCCTTTACGGTTTAGTTTAAATTAGGCATTTGGGAATATTTTAATTGAGGGTAGCATGCTAATGAAGGTCTGAAAGTTTGAAAATGGTTTCAACAATTTTGTGATAAACATCCCTTTTACCCAATTCTGTACATCTTTTGGTGAATACAAACCTCTTTTGGTTCATACAAATCCCTTTTGCTCAAGTCTCTATCCTTGAAAATATACCCTTTTTGCTCAACCCTGTACCCCTTTTGGTTGATACACATCCCTTTTGCCCAACTCTTTACCCCCTTTTAATTGAATATGCATCCCTTTTGCTAATGTGTGTACCACTTTTGGTCAATACTTACCCCTTTTGATAAACTTTGTACACCCTTTTAATTGAATACACATTCCTTTTTCTCAATTTTGCACCCCTGTCATTCAATACATATCCCTTTTTGCACAACTATGTGACCCTTTTAGTGAATTAAGTAGCTCTTTTGTGGGGGAACTGAAAAGATATATATATAAAAAAGGGGATGGAGTAAGAGGGTAGAGGAGGGTGAAGGTAGGAAGCTTTACCTAAGGATAAGTTCTACCAAATCAGACCCTGAGAGGTGGGTGGGGAGATGACATCATGGGGATAAGAGAAAACCCACATTTGCACAATACCTAATGATGAAATAAAAAATAAAATCCATAAAAAATTAAAGGGGTCCTGATATTGCGCAAGTTATGGAAGGAAGAAATTTTTTTATGCACGCCATACAATCTATATTCGACAGTGTTAATGTTTATATGTTTACAAAATCACTGGCGCAGCCAAGGGGGGGTTTTCAGGGTTAAACCCGCCTAATCCCCCAGACCTCGCTACCCACCTTCCTCTTTTTCGTCCCTAAAGCTGTTGAGATCGTACATGAGGAACTCTACAAATAAATAGACTTAATGAGCTTCATGTAAATACATCCTGAGGTGTCAGTTACGGACACATGTGGAAAAATGCCGAAATTGGCCAGAAATTGGGAATGCCAAATTTGCCCCATATGGCCCAGTTCTGGCCAGATTTTATCTTTCCATATGGGGAGGATGAAGTTCTAAATGAACTTTCTATGAAGCCAAACAAAATTAACATAAGACTAAAGTGAATTAGTTCAAAAGTGATTTTGTAAGTTAAGAGTTACCGCAAGCTGCTTATTTGAAATCTAGCAGTACGCATGGATTTATAAAAACTTAATACTCATAATAATTACAGAATCATGACCATTTTTAAAAATTTTAATTTATTTTGTATATTATTGTATTTCTTTTGATGCATTTGCATTTTGCAGCATTTAATTTTTCAAATTTTCCCACAAGAAAAACCAATGGACCCCCTCCCCCCCCCCTCACCCCTGCCCGCCCTTCCTCCCCCACACACAAAAACGAATCCTGGCTGCGCTAGTGTACGAAATAGAAATGTTTTATTTTGAAACCAATATTTTGAATGAATCTTTCAATAAGTTATAAAAAAACCATTTATTTAGTTTATAGATTAATGACCAGTTATGACAAGATACAATTATGTGAGTATAATATTTTTTAGTTTACTATTTCATGCACTATAATATCTATTGTAGACACAACCGCAAAACAAAAAATATAATAGTTTTATTAGTCAAGAAAAAGCTAACTATACAAAAATCCTGTGGGAAGAATATTATAAGAAATGTTTGGTAACCATTTTTATAGATAATATATTATTACTAAGAAAATAATCAATATTTCCACATAGGTTAACATTAGCCAAGTGAGTTCCATCCAATGTTTGCTATAAAGATCTTCTAGTAGCTGTCAGTTATTACCACTCATACACTGGAAATACTGTACTACACTTTGAGACAAAGATACTTTTTTCTTTAATGGCTCAATGTTGCCAATCCTCTCTGTTCACTTTTACCAACAATAAGGAAAGAGTTAAGGGTGTTATTACTAAATCATATGGTATTTATTTTATAATTCAGTTCTTTGATAATTATAAAAGTTATTTGATAGTAGAAAATTAATATCTTTGATGATTCATCAAAGATCTTTCTAAAAATTATATATTTATAAATCTTTTGTAAAACTCTTAAGACTATTGAACATGGTTTTATCAAAGAAGATAGCTAAGTCTGAATGATTAACCTGAGCATGCGAAGTGGACAAAAAATGTTTTTGTACAGTCTGAACAAGATATTTTCTTATAAGACACAAACACCACACTTTTAGCATTTCTTAAGTTTTTGTTTTTCCTTTGTTTATCAAATTTTCAAACGTTTTATGATCCATTTTTCAATTAATTCTGGTTATTCAATTTCAAGTTATTTTAGCAAGTAGCTATTAATTCTTCTTTCATTATGTCTACCAGCCCATAGCTGAACCCACATCTGTTTCACAAGTTTTCTTTTCTTTTTGAGCAACAATACCACTCATAGTAGCAGCATTAAAAATTAAATCATTGGGATCAATTTTTGAATTCACACTTATTGTATAAACTTTGGAATAAATGTGATAGCACATCTTTAATAAAAAAACAGCATGAAAAC
The DNA here is from genome assembly GCA_901482245.1 of Timema douglasi. Lineage (NCBI taxonomy): Eukaryota > Metazoa > Arthropoda > Insecta > Phasmatodea > Timematidae > Timema > Timema douglasi. The sequence goes on along the minus strand of CABEEJ010001010.1, from coordinate 55,513 downwards.
ATGTATATAATTATACACAAATTAAAATTTTTATCTAAAAAATAAGTAAATATGACAATGTAATACTGAATTCAATCGAAGCGCGATATTTGGACTCACATTTATGTGAAGAGGAAAGTCAAAGGGCAGTGACTTTTAATTTAAAGAAGAAATCAATTCCCAATGGAGTGTTTAGTAGTATTGTCACGTTTGTGTGAAGAAGCCAAAAAAGAAGAAAAAATCTTGAATACATGAAATTATTAATTTATCTCTAGATACAGTAGCGGAATTGTCTACATTGTTTGAGAATTTACCAAGAGACGAATCAAAATTTAAAGATTACTTTCGGGTTAGTATTGTCGAATTTCATCAACTTTTCGATATAGTAAAAACCCATTCAAACAAGGGAATAACAAAATTTTGTACATTGATATCAGCTAAAAAAAAATTGATGGTTTGTTTAAAGTGCCATAAGCTATAATTATGTAATAGTATATATGCCTCTACTTATGAATTGGTATGCAAAAGTTAAACAGAGATAAGAAAACATTTTAAAATACACACATTCATTCATACTTATATTATTTTACCAAATAAAAAGTTTTAAAAAAATTGTATGGCTCTTAGTTAAATGAAAAGAAAAAAAATGAGTTTATTTACAAGGACCTGTGAAAGGGTTCTGGGCTGGTGTGTGTAGGAGTATTATAATTTTTACAGTATTTTCTGATCACTGCTTGTATATTGGCGGTTTATAGCCAGCATCTCACACTCTGTGACTACATCCAAAACTCTCTTCTTGGCAATAACTTGAAGATCAGGAGGCAAGGTTTTAACTGTCTCCGCCATGCTGATGAAAAAATGTGCTATGGCGTCTGTTGGCAATGAAATAGGGTTTATTTGGTTTCTTTCCAAATACTGACTTAGTACACTCGCAACAGATAAAGCTTCAGGGGATTTTTTTTTATGTTTTTTGCGAGGTCTGGTGCATTCAGAAGATGTTGATGGTGTAGGTGTAGGCGTAGGCGAAGTGAATATTTCATTTCCTATATCGACTTCACTTTCTGTGTTTTCGGCATCTGAATGCAAACTGACACCTTTTTCATCAACAAAAACTTGAGCAAAATAAGATGAATGATCCTTGATTGGCGCTAGGTATGGATGGAGAAAATTCATTTCTTGCTGGAACTTCCATGGTCTTATTGATTTCCCCCCTTCGCTTCCACTCCGCGCCCTATGTGATATTGCTTTCCTGTAGCATTCTCTTAGGTTCCTCCACTTCACTTTGCAAACAGCCGCTACAAAATACATAAATTGATTTTTAAGCAAATTATTTTGTTTAAAAAATAACACTAAAATAACACAATAGCACAAACCCATTAAATTTGTTAAAAAATAATATATTGATTACCTAAATTAATTATTTCAATAACATCAACAATAACATCCTTCACTTATCTGGAATTTCTTATTCAATAATTTTATTAAAGAATCATATTAGTAAATATATCAATAAGATGCCCTTCCTGGAAACTGTTGGAGTGAATCTTAATTAGAACAATTCAATGTTGAATCAACTGAAAGGCTTAGAAAAATAACATATATTATGACATAATTTGTTACTATAAATTAGAGTTGGCTCAAATCCACTCGTTTACGAATTGAAGAATCTCAAATCTGAACCTTCAAACTTTTGAATACGGAATTTGAATCTGAATTGTAGATAAAATTATGAATCTAAGAGGATATAGAAAGATAGTGAAAAAATAGAAACTAAATGTTTTAAAAAAACTATTAAAATCCATTTATCATAACATTCATACATTCATTTAAGTGTTAAATCAATGGTCTGGGGCCTAATGGTTGAGCTTCTACTATAATTATCTTGGTTCTGAACCACCATAAGGATTTTAGTTTTAAATTCAATATTTTCTTGAATCCTTAAATCTTGAATATCCTCAAGGATTTAAGGATTTGAGGGTTACATCCCTACTATAAATAATTTGCTTTAATAAAACATTAATATTTTTAGTTGGGTGAAACACTTGGTTCTTTTACATGCACCTTGCTTCTGGGAACAGCTTTAAAACCATTGCTTGAAAGTCAACTGTAGTCAATTCATTGTTAAAGAGACATGTCGAGTTAAAATTAAGCTGGCTTTGAAGAACATTGGCAGTTTACTTAATGTATTGGAGCGTAAGACAGTAAACATGTTGCACTAAGGTACCTGGAAAAACTGGTTCAATGTATTTTAACCATGAAAAGTACTTTTCAATAGTTTTGCTAACACTGGTTGACTCAAAATTATAAATTAATAACCATAGATACCCGCTTCGGTGACGGCATGGTCTAAGGTGCTACTCTCGCAGTAGACTAGACTGCCAATGACGAGGAGATCGAGGTTTGAATCTTGGTCGGGTGTTATGAGGGTGGTTTTCCCCAAAATGGTTTTCCATTCTCTCTCCGCACAAATACTTCAATACACTTCCAATAAATATACCCTTCCTCATCTCTAAAACTATTAGCGAAAAATTAGTACATACGCGTATAACCTGACGGGGTAGTAAGAAAAATATAAATGTGGGTGCATATAATCACAGATAAAGAGTTTCCTTTGAAAAATTGTTATTTAATGTGACCTTATGCAAGAGCACACTAAGCAAACTCTCCACAAAAAAAGAATTTTTGATTTTGATTAAGGAGAATACACAATATAATTGAAAATACTTTTGGCCAATTAAATCAGAAATTTAGAATATTCAAGATACACCTTCAGCAGACTCCTGGCCATATTCTATTATTTATGAATCATATGATTATATCAGCACATTATAAGTTCTACGAGTGGGAGAGAAAGAGCCAATCAATTTTCCTGGAAAAGGTACTTTCACATAACTTCCATGGTTTTTTTTACATGCCACAATTGAAATGGGATTGACAGCTTTATGTCCTCTACAAAGGAAGATGTACTTATAAAAGATTTTTACTGGTCGAGAAAAATCCGTCCATCCCGGTCGAATATGAACCCATGAACATCAGGTTCTAAGATGAGCACTTTACTCCAAGACCACTCCACCGAGGTCGACCATTTATTTGATAAAAGAATGACCCATATCAATAATCACATATTCTAAGGCGCCACTCTCACAACATACAGGATTGTTGGTGACAGAAAAATCGGCGTTCTAATTCCAAATCATGTATGCCGAGGGTATTATTTCCTAATGGTTTCCCACTCTCTTTACACATAAATTGTGAATTATATCTCCCCTTTATTCTACCTTTCTCATCCCTACACCATTTGTATAAATTAAAAAGATGGGATTCTCAAAATTCTCAATTTCTATGGTATCTGAGAGAGTTAAGATTCATAAAACTATCAAAAAGGTATCTTCAATCTTGAATACAATAATGAAGACCTTGACTTCAAATAACAGTTTTAAGTAATTGATAAAAAGAATATATATAGACTTGTGAAGTTGGAAGAATAACAAAATCACAAAAAAAGGACAAAAATACATCAATATAATTTTAAAAAAAAAAAAAGTTTTCACTTTGTTGTTTATGACATAATAGATATAACAAACCAAATAGCATTTGTCAGTGGCCTTAAAAAACTTTTTTAGATTATATTTTTAATATTTACAGTTTAAATAAAATTGTACATAACATACTGTATTTAAAAATTAAAGGATTCAAATTTGGATTCGACCCATCTCTAGTAAATAGGCCTACTACAGGTCTATATATAATATAATGGTGTAAATGTAATATATGATTACCTAATATAATTAGGCCCTACATACATTCATACATACACACACACACCAATAATGTTGACCTATAATATAAATATAAGCAATGTACTTATGGTATGTATAATACATAAACCTATATATATATATACCGTACTCTATGAGTCTGTACATACTATATAGATGTATATATATTTTGGCCTACTATAATATGAAGATATAATAAAATAGTACATAATATTACTATGTATGTAGGCCTAATATATCATATAGGTGTGTATAGTATACATACTATATGTGTATATGATACATATTATAGAAGTGTATATTATATATACAGTACTATCATGTGTATAATACAGATACTATCAATGTATATACTATACATACCGGTACTATATGTGTGCATAGTATATTTACAATTGTTATGCATAGTACTATAAGAAAAAGGTATACATACTATAAATCTGTATAGTGTAGATAGTATATCAAGTGGTATGGAATGCATATTTTAGGTATGTGTATAGTATATATTGTAGTTATTTATATTATATGATATTTATATATATTTACTATGGGATATATTTTATATAATAATATAAGTGTGAGTATATAACCAGGAAAAAAATATGTATGTATAGCATACATACTATATGTGTGTGGAGTATGCAAATTGGTACTTTAGCTCTGTATGGGATATAGACTGTAGTGCTGCATACAATATATATCATAGGTATCTGTAATAGGGGTATGTGTACATATATTATATATATATATATATATATATATATATATAACATTCTAGAGATGCATAGTATAAGGTACATAATATAGCTATGTAATTATAGAATGCATAAATAATTATATATAGTACATATCATATGTTGAAATGAGAAAATATACCATACAAACCTAGAGTATAGGTTCGTATGGTTTAAAAAAAAGCTAACGTAATGAAATATTAAAACCGTTCTGGTGAGTGCTGTGTGACAGTGACACAACAGAAGAAAGAGAGGTGAAGTTAAAGAGAGAGAGAGAAGGAAGGCGTGGACCAATGATAGAGCTGCAAATGCCAGTCGCTCTTCGCCGTGTCACGCCTGCGTACACAGCTGACAGCCCACAGGTCACAGGATTTTTGGGCCATTGACTCTTGTTAGAGGAAATTCAAAGAATAAAGCCATAGAAATCATGTTCACTTCAAGGATTATTCTAATTTAAGAGGAACAGTAGAGAGTGGCAGGACAGTATCGTGAGACGAGGGTGTTTGCACCTTAATTGTTGACTATTTTGTATCAATACGGTAATTAGCTGATATTTATTTCTCATATATGACAACATGACACACCAAATTTAATGTAACAATATACATATTTGCGTGTGTACAAAGTGTAAGATCCAAATATAAAATTAAGAGAGCGAACCTGTTGTATTTAACTTTTTACTGATTTCTTCCCATGCATTTTCTCTCATGTTTATGTTGCTGTAGTTTTTATCATTTTTATCATACACAAGTCTGTGACTCTTTACTAAAGTAATAAGTTTTTCTTCGTCCATTACAGTTTTACTTTACAAACCACATAAACTTGAACATCTGCACGCGACTCTGACATATATTTATTGTAATATATTTTTACAGCCTTGGTCAGTTGGTCGGTGACTAGTGACAACACCACACTGATCCGCCGAAAGTTCTCGAGCACTGTCGAATGTCCTCGGAAACTACCGATAACCCAAAACTTCGCCTGGCGTCGCTGTAAAATCGAAGAAAGTCTTCTCCGCGAAGAGTTATTTTCGCTTCGATTCGATTTTGGCCCTTACGGACACTTACCATCTCTTTTTAGCTCATTGGTTTTACCAATAGCGTTGTACTTTTCCTACTTAGCGGAGTTGCCAATTTGTAGCTTAAAAATGGACCGTTATTTCTGTGGAAGAAGCATGCAGTATTGCTTGTATAGCATTCACTGCTGCATCCAGTGAAAACGATCGATATAAGCCACTAAATAAAGATTTTATCTATTTGAAATATTTAATGTGCACTTTCTTAACCGACTGATTACATCCGCACACGAGAATTTTCTACGAGCGAAAAAGTCCACCAATTTGGCCGGTATAGGTATTTTCTTACATCCCTTTCAGGCAGTGGCGGCGAACAGATTTATGCAGGGTTCGAACATAAAAATACCCCTGCACTGCAGAGGTTGTGGAAAATATTCATTACTTGTACATTATTAGTTTTTGATTAAGTTAACGTAAGTATCAAATGTATCCATAACTACTTTTAGATTAAATGATTACCAAACCCTTCCTTCACCTCTGACAAGACATCTTGTGAATGTGGTTCGGATTCCACGTTAAACTGTAGGTCCTCCATTTCATCTCACAATCACCCTACCATTACACATTAGCGTAAGTGCATATAACCCTAACGGGTATTAAGACGCGGTGCTAATAATAATAATAATAATAATAATAATAATTTGAGATTAAATGGGGATATACTAGTGGTGAACAACAATTATTTTTTTAATGAATTACAAACAAAAGCTAAAAGTAACTACAAATTTTGTAACATAAATGGCATCATAGAAATAGTTCCTTTTGATAATATGCATGAGTAGGTTAGATATCCAGAGTTGGTACAATCGTAGGTGTCAAGTCTTCTCACAAGCCACAGCGTAATCCAATACTAATGATATTAGACTTTTCTCTCGTCATTTTACTTGCCCTTTTGATCTTCATTTGTTTCCCAGAAGCAATCTAAAGGTTCACTAAAAAGGTGTTTGTCAAAAACAGTACATTGATGAAAACTATCTAATTAGTTATGAGTTTTTTGAGAAAGTTTGATAACTTTTGCATTATTATTACTTTGGAAGCTATTATATTATTGTATGATGGAATATTATGAAATATTTTTCTATATTAGTTTCTATTTTTTTTAAATTCATTTATTCGGTACCCTCCCTTAACCGTTAAAATTAGAAAACTTGCTTTGCATAGTTACATTTTGTTGACGCGGTGGACCAAAATCCCAGAAATATAAAGTGAGTTATTTACTCAATTTATAGTTTCAAAATATTTACAATAGCCTTCATTAGTTTTAAATACTGTGAGATGTGATATATATTTTTTAACTGTTATACTTTGTATGTGCAATTAACTTTTAAAATGACCTATCAAAATAAGTACCCCCCCAATAATATATTGGAAATATTCCATTTTGAGGGGTCAAGGGCCCCTTTCCCTTTCATTTCCAACCCATGCGCCTTTCCGTTTTAATAAATTAGTAACCTATATGGTTTGTACCACTGTTTAGCTCAGTCAAAAGCACGTCTTCCTACTGAACAAGGGGTCCCGGGTTCGATTCATGGTATAACCTGAAAATTTATGGATGATAAAATTGGGGCCTCCTCCTATCAATCGTGTTTGCTCCAGGATTAAGTAAGTTTTTAAGTCGTGCACTGATATAATTAGTTAAGTGCTCGTTAAATACCTCTAGTGAAAAAAAAAATTTTTTATTAGTTTCACTTGCTTTTTTTTAGTATCGTGTCTTACTACCTGGTTAGATTGTGCACCTATTTACTAATTACACTAATGTATTAGGCATGAGGAAAGCTGAGTTTAGAGGAATTGTACCCGCATCGGAGTGGAGGGAGAGTAGAAAACCACATAGGAAAAAGCCACCCCTCAATACACCCGTCTGGAATTCGACCCCAATCTCTCCGTCATTGGCAGTCTAGAACTATTGCTAAGGTGACGCCTTAGACCATACGGCCACCGAAGTGGGCTATTTACTTGTTCAACCTAAATAATGTAAAGTGTCCAACTCACTTTAACTTTATTGATGAGGTCTTCCAATTCTTTACGAAGTTTCACAAGTTCTGGGTCGTCCTTAGGAGGCATAATCTACTTGTAGGTCTCCTAAAAGTAGACAATAGTATTTCAAGTCAAGTCTTTTAAACTCTATACCAGGGATTCTTAAGGTGGGAGTGACGAAACACTAGTCAAGGCCAGTGTTTTTATAGCAAAACATCATTTTGGTCAAAATAAATCAAATATTTTTCTGGTAGAAACATGGGAGTTTAATTTTCTTCACGTGGTGATGTCAACAGTTGTCGAACATCTGTCAAGGATGTCCTGGAATTTAATGACAACTTTTTATCTTCATTTAAAAAGTTTGTCATTTATTACAGCTATGGTTAATGACAGATATTCAACGACTGTTGATATCACCGCGTTAAGAAAATTAAACTCGATGTTTCAACTGGAGAAATATTTTATTTATTTTACCCAAAAAAAGTGTTTTGCTATAAAACAGAAAAATAACACTGCACTCTCGTTCCCTATACTCCCACTTTTTCCGGGGTTATGGGAACCAAATAATACGGGTACGGGACTCGAACTCTGAACAGTACAAATCCGATTAGTTGTAACAAAATCCTGATTTTTTTTTTGTATATAGCACACTCGCTTTCGACCACCAACATTGATTGAAAGGTGGCATTCTAGAAATATGTTTTATTTGATTTATTAACGATAGAGTTCATCCTAAAAAATAGTATATCCTTTTGGATTACTGTATCATTTATCTTTACATTATTAACTAAACGGACAAGGAATTTAAATACAGTATATATATATATCAACATTGTTGCTATAAATATATATATATATATATATNATATATATATTGATATATATATATATATTGATATATATATATATCAACATTGTTGCAGCATGGGTTTCCAGTTTTCAAATAATTCAGTTTATGTAACAAAAAAAAGAAAAAATTGTCAAAATAAATCAAATATTGCTCTCCTACAGCAAGTAATCTCAAACGTTTTTTAATATTTCTCCATGGGCATCACAGAATTTAAACAGGACTTTCTATCTTCATTTAAAAAGTCCCTGGTCAACCTTCCCTTTGACTTGGGAGACATAGAGCCAGTTTCAAAGTCAAATTTAGTACGCCTCAAGTGCGGCGCTACACGAAGTACAAGACGACACCTACCTAAACCAGAATGGAATGGGCCAGTTTCCTATGTGAGAACGGCCCATTCCATTCGAGTTTAGGTAGGTGTCGTCATGTACTTAGTATAGCGCCGCACTTGTGGTGTACTAAATTTGACTATGAAACTGGCCCTAGGCCCATTAAATTAATTTTTTTTCAACTCCCCCCCTACCCCCTCCCCAAATAAAATCCCACTGCCACTGGTTCAGGGAATATGGTAAAGGGTTTGCTAGAAGGAAAGCAATTCTCCTCTTAAAACATCGGGTACGTTTCTAATGGAGGGGTGTGTTACCCCGACCATCTAAATTTACTTTTAAAAATAATTCAAAAGGTAACCGCCTTTAGGATACTAAAGCGAGTATTGAATCATTATTTTTTAATTGGGAACTCTCTTGATTAACAAACGTTCGTTTTAAAATAAGCATCGTTGGAGACTTTCTTTAATATTTTCAATGATATAAAAATAACTTTAACATATTTATTGAAATGGCGTATAGATGTTTTATTAATATCAGTAAAACTTAATAAAAATAGTAATTTTTTTTTGTCATAGCAACAAATATATTAGATACAGTCTCCAACAATACTTATTTTAGAACATACGTGTGTTAGTCAAGAAGAGTTGATACAAATTATCCCTCTCCTCCCCCTCAAAAAAAGAGAAATTAAAAATAACTCAACACTCTCTTAAACATCTATAATATAAACACTTGTGATTATAGTATGAAGTAGCAGGCTAGATTACGATTCTAGTAGGAAATACCTTTTAGAAAATACAAAAACTAAATTTCGATCAACAATAAGAACACATTACTTTATTGTTAGTGCTATTTTATAATTTAGTATTGATATTATCTATCGAAAGTGACAGTTACAGATTACATGACTTCACCTATGAATATAAGAAAATTGATTATTAACTGTCAAACTAGATCCTATTTAAATCGGACTGTAGTGAATCCTTACCTTTGTAAAGTATCGTACAATCTGTTGGTGCACGGTTCGGTGAAACTTGGCAACAGAGAAGCGCTTGTGTGGTGTTTCTGCACAGCTGGGAATGTTATCTTGTTAGGTTGGTAAATCCTATTATCACGGCTACCTGCCTCCAATACTTATTGGATTAGAAAGTCGAGTGTAGGGGGACATTCCACACCATTTCCAAAAGTACGCCGCGTTCGTTGGAGCAGGGTGTCTGTCACCAAGGCCGTAAACCGGTGAAAATTTCAGTAGGGCTAAGAGGGCACAGAACGCCCGCTGCAGCAGGAAAAGAAAATTTACGAGAATTAAATGCTTCCAGAAGCTATCTGTAGTTTACGTTTTATGTAAAAAAAAATGGGGGGTTGGGATTAATAAGTGCTATAATTTGTTTAACATTTGGAAACTTAAATGGCGCCTCCTCCCTTCAAATCCAAAAATCATTACTGAGCACTTCTTAAATAAAGGTAGGGGGAGGGGGGTGTTATAACTGAAGGAGGGGATATTGTTACCCTAAAAGTATCCCCACATCGAATAAATCTTTCCCTCTATAGACTTATTTCACTTTTCTCTTATATTTTCGAATCTGATTCGATCAAAAACAACCTTCAAATAGCTTCTAAAGGCATTGAATTAAAATTAAAATAATCGAGTGCAGACCGTTTAGTCTCCTAAAGACACCAAAATAAATAAATAAAAAACATGTGAAGTAATACCACTCTAAACATATTCTAGCGAAAATGAAGTATTCGTTGTATAACTAACTCAAGATGATTTTGTCGAGGCGAGGCCCGATCTGCTGAGGTTTCTTCATCCTAAAGGAAGGCTAAAACTAGGAGGGTATGAGTTATTTCGGAGCTCACTATAACTTCCGTCACAGCCACCAATAGCTCTTTCTTTAATTAAGAGCCTAGACATAAACCGACACCATATGATATGAACTACATCTGCTAAGAAATACCAATGTCAGACAGTATAGACAACTCGTGAGACAGGCGTGTTTGGCGGACAGCAGGCATGTCTCCTGCCAGGGGATTTAATCATGAACAGCTGTGGTTTCCTGAGATTGTGCTAATACGTGCACGAGCACGGGGGCGAGGAAGTTTTTGTCACGACTTAGTTTAGTCAGATGGATATGGAAACAACATTAAAAAAAAAGAAAAGTAGAATACCCAACATTAGTGATAAAGTCTAACCTCTAAAATTGACACCATCGGTCAAAAGGTATAGTTACAGAGTTCATGGCTTGGTATGGGTGGGTGTGTGTGTGTGTCTAGTATCATTTTGGACTGTTAGATAAGGTTGTTTCCAAAACGATTCAACAAGATTTTTTTTATCTGTATAAACGTACTGTACCTCCTAACTTTTTGTATCTCTCTCTCTCTACGCCCATTTTATGAGCCATCACAAGATTTACACAAGCATTTTCTCATGGAGTTTTCGTTTATAAAATGAAATATCTATAACCCATTTGGTCATTTATTTATTCAATCAATATACTGGATTGTCTATGATGGTGAGGTCAGAGAGAGTTCGAATCCGTGTTATATGTATTGAGGATTTTTTTTCTCAATTGTTTCTCACTCTCCTTCCAGTGTGAATGTGTCACGAAATTCTTAACGCTAATGTTTATAAAATAAAAAATTAATAGTTTAATTCAATGAGGACTATACTTTTTTTTAAAGAAAATATAATAAAAATGTCTGAAATTTTTAATATATTTATTTGCCAGATAATTGGATAGCTTATAATCAAAGAGTTGAGTAATTTTATTTATGAGGAACTTGAACTTTTTCATTTCTTACACATATTTTCAATTTGTGGTCAAATAGAGGACAAACACACGCATTTCCTGTTCAACTGAGAAAAGTCTCTCTGATCATGCGCATGACTGATTCTCCTGTAGTGTCACCATTTTGAACGTTCAGTGTGGCGCAAGGAACTCTTGACAAAGAACAGTGTGCCTTCAGAAAAATAGTCACTGGTCTAAAATCAGCTCCACACAACATGCGTTATTCATTCGTCCACGATTATTCAACGTTCGCTATGAATCACGCAAGTTTGGATATCATATTCGTGTTCATGTGCGAATATTTGTCATGCTTAGCGAGTAACGAACATTATTCCGCCTAGAGTCGATAAACTAGCTACCACACATCACAGTGAAGGAATAATCGCCTGAGAACATGTTGGTGCACGCATCCACACTTCGTTAACGAAAATTTTGCTGTAGTTCTGTTACTGAATTCAAGAAAATCAAGGTTTGACTGCATTATTTCCGTATTAAAAAGCAAAACAAATTCAATTATTTCATCTTTTCAAATGATTTTAAAATAGAAAAAAAATCAATCAATTAAACCAGAAGCGGGTGCAGATGAGATATTTAACTAAACCCAACTGGTTTGCTTCCAAGTTCATGGAAATAAAGTTTTCCTACATTATACCACTACAATAAATACAGAGGTAGGGTGGATACAATTTTACACAATCATTTATAACATATTTTTTTTAATTTTTACTTAACAAGCTTACATATTCTATTCTATAGGATCATTTGACTGTCTCATCATGTGCCAGTATTTTCGTCCACGAATAACGATTATAGAGTTTTGTGTGGACAGAGTATTTGTCAATTAATTTCAAATAAACATTCGGTTACGAACATTCATGAAAAGTATAACGAATATTTGTCGCCCCATGTGTGGAACCACCATATGGGTTCACTCTTGTAATGGACTGGACTGCCGATTACGAGAATATTGGGGTTCGAATCCCGATTAGGGTGTACCGAAGGGCTGTATACCCAAATATTTTTCCAGTTTCTCTCCATGTAAATCCAGGTAATGTAATATTTAATCTAAATTCAACCTTACTCATCTCCAAATGGTTGGTAAGACGTGGTGACAAAATTTTTTTTATGGCTAACAGGGTTGACTCAGATCTTTCCCGGTGGTTGGAGACTCAGGAAAGGAGTTTTCACAAATCATGATTTTCACCGGTTTGTCCCCGTCCTATCACCAGGAGAATACTAGATTTAATTTCCTTGAAATCTTCTTTTTATCCCCTCGCCACCCTAAAAAGGTTGCATTTATTTTAGATACCCTCTTAATTTCTAACTCATAGATTAGGTTAAATACCCTTTGTGTTGTACGTATTAAAAAAGTTGTTTGTATGACCATGAAAATATCATGGAAATTACCGAACAGCGCTTGTTTCAAAAACTATTATCTTTTCGTTTCTAAAGAATACAATAGTTATCCAAAGTTTGAATTTTTTTTAAACTGATGGTCACAGTCTTAAAACCAAAAGTATTATTCATCGTCACTGACCAATAATTAATCACTTGCCGCTTGCCTTCCTTACAATTCGAAGGCGCTCTAAAGAGCAAGAAAATGAATCAGTGCATCAAAAATCAATTTTCGAATATCAGGGCAAACTTTCTCCTTCTGTTTCAGTATTTGTAAATCGTCTACTACGGTTCATTTCTCCCGAGAGGCGTGTGAAACTGTAAAAGGTACTCGTGAAACGAGAGGGGGGGCGGTAAAAAAAAATACAAAACAAACGATGTGGCTTGAACGTTTATTTCCGCTGCTAAAAATGTTGATGACCGAGTTAGCGCGGAATGGTACCGTTAGTGGCAAGATAAGTGATTCGGTTGCTTGAAGGTGAGCTTTGTTTGCTCTTTCAGTGCTCTGCGGAGGCAAGAATAACTAATTATAATCTACTCGACAGCTACGAGGGCTCACAGTGTCATCAAAACGGACAAACAATGTGGCAACAATGGATTCTGATGGTCACTCATCTTACAGGTATGGCCCGTCACATTGTTCAAAATTTAAGTTTATCCTATCAAAACGAGTGCTTAGAGGGGTCGAATTTTGATTACAATCAAATTTGATCCTGGGTGGTTAGAAAATAATAAAATAGGCCTATGTATGAATAGATTTTGAGTTTGTGCTATTTTTAGAAAATGTAGAGAAGGAATACATAATTTATAGGATGTATATCCACGTTTTCTCGGAGTAATAGTATGAAACCATGTACAGTACGTAAAACAAAATCACTTCAGTACACTCGACCAGTCAAGTCACTAATAATCCCGACAAGATGAGACCAACACCATAGTCAACATGCTCACTGATTATAACTAATACAACCTCACGATGATACTGGATATAGAACCACCACGGAACACTAGGCTTGTAGATAGATAAACGCTCTTTAAACTGAGCTAAGATGTTGGATTGTTTTCATTTGCATTAAACTACATTTTTAATGAGTATATGCATAGGGCCTAAATATCTCCACTGAATTAGAAGTTTCAAATGTCAGTGTTATTATTCACTTTATTATTATTATTATTATTATTATTATTTATCTTCGTGAACAACTTCCAACCTTTGATAGAATTTTTGTTGGAAGAGCCTTTCATAAAATACAAACACGTTTCTTGTGGGCAATATTGAAAATATCTTACTATATTCTAAGTGTTTTCATAGGAAATAATAATATATTTCAATAGCAACAGCTGCAAATCAGATGATATTACGTAAAAATGTGTGAAAATTGTACAATTTTTATAGGAAGGGCATTCATTATCTGACATAAAAGTTACTAGATACACTTTCACATGTTCATATCATCAGAACTCTGATGTCATACCATCCACAGCTGTCACTATTGATATATATTATCAAGTAACAGAAGTACCCGGCCAAGGAAATGTTTTGTTTCAAACAGACAAAAAAACTCTTCATTTTATTTATTACGACCGAGTTTTTCTTAGAATTTAAAAAAAAGCTAATAAAAAATGTTAAATTCCAACTTTGAGGGGAACATGTTTGTGTACAAGGGCTACTCATTTTAAAATTTCGGCCATCTACGTCGTGTAGATATCGAGAAATGGTCATGACCGACAGACAAACAAACTCTTCATTTTGGTAATGTAGATACCCATATATATAATTTAAAAAAATATTAAAATGTTATCATTGCTGATCGCAAAAATATATTACAAATATAAAGAAACAAATTTAAGTTGTATTAAAAAATGACTTGATATTTTGCAAAAAAAGAACTTTACGTCAAAATATTATATTATATATAAAAGACCCGCCTCGGTGGCGTGGTTGGCTAACGCGCTAGTCGTGTCGAGCTCGACCGCCGAGAACGGGGAGATCTGAGGTTCGAATATCGGTCGGGTGAACTGGGGGTGGTTTTCCCTAAATGGTTTTCCACTCTCCCTCCACGCAAATGCGGGTTCACTTACTATAATTCAACCTTACCAATTCCCAATCCATTAGCGTAATTAGTACTTAAAGCGTATAACACGAACGGTAGTAAGACGTGGTGCTAATTAATAATAATAATAATATATATATATAAGGGTGAATAAATTACTATATTAAAAGTTATAACACTTAATATATTTACTGTAGATACATTAGTCAAAAAGGATAGAAGTTGATAGTAAAAAACCGCCTCGGGGGCGTGGTTGGCTAACGCGCTAGTTTTTTTGTTAAGATAGACTGCCGAGGACGGGGAGATCGAGGTTCGAATTTCGGTTGGGTGAACTGGAGATGGATTTTACTAAATGGTTTTCCACTCTCCTTCAACGCAAACACAGGTTCACTTCTTCTAAATTCAACCTTCGCAATTCCTAACACATTAGCGTAATTAGTACTTACGTGTATAGCCCGGACGGGTCGTAAGACACGGTGATAAATAATAATAATATTAATATAATAATTATAATAAAACTTACAAGGTTATAATAACAATTTGAAACAAAATTATAAAAAAATTAAACCATTGTTGAAAGTTGACACGTAGTCTAGTGTAACATAACAATTATGTGGATGTGAATAATATATAGGGAGTATAGGGTGCGCACCCTAGACGGTTGTGCTAAGGGTGTTTTTTCCTAGATGTTTCTCCACTCTAGCTCCACGCAAAGGCGACATCTTCTCTAAATTAGTGTATAACTATGCATATAACTTGTGGTGATATAATATATATATATATTAAAAAAGGACGAGTAAAAGGTGATATTGTGTATTGTTTGTTGGTGTCACTTAGGTCACATAGTCCTCCTGAACACTCTGGAAGAATGTGAGGTCCAGTCACACGGGGAGACATGTGCTGACCTCAACATATCCCAAGAACAGGAGCTGGGAGTCGGGGAGATAGCACACGCCTACCTCGAGCAGTACAACAAGCAAAGTCACGTGCCGTCTCTCAACCGAGGTAACATCTGTAGATATGGAGAAGATGGGAAAACATTTTCCTTTAGTTTTACCGCAGAGGAAACGTCCAACTATCTAAATAGAACGAATGCAATAGATATATTCCAAGCCTTAAATAAAGTCTTACTCACCACGGTGGAGTAGTTAGCTAACGCGCTAGCTTTGTGTTGAGCTATACTGCCAAGATCGAGGTTCAAATCTCGCTCAGGTGAACTGGGGNTTTCCACGCTCCCTCTAAGCAAATGCGGATTCACTTCTTCTATATCCAACCTTTCAAATTCCTAACCCATTAACATAATTAGTACCTAAGCGTATAGCCGAAACGGGTAGTAAGACTCGGTGCTAAGTTTTACCCTAAGGTGCGGCCGAAGCGAGCGCGAGTATTTTTACGGTCTTTAGAATTTGAATTTTTTGGCCAAAAAATCTAATACTTCTTCAGTAGTAGCAAAATAGAGTTTAATTTTCTTCACATGCTAATATCAACAGATCTTGAATATCTGTCAAGTGTTTCCTAGAATTTTGTCAAAACATTTTCTCTTTATTGAAAAAGTTTTGACAAAATTTTAGGACAACCTTGACAGGTATTCAAGATCTGTTGATATTAGCATGTGAAGAAAATTAAACCCCCTTTGGCTTGGTGGCTTAAGTCCTTCAAAAACATTTTTTTTTTAATTATCCCCTCTTAACTAATAAAGTTCCTCCACTGATGCTCAAATGCATTCATGTGGACATATTTTTAGAAACACAATGTGATTATAAAGTGCTAGCAACTGACATTTTATAAGTGAAAATACATTTAAATGTCAATGATAATATTAAAAAACTCCCTTCCAATACGCACTCTTTCATAAATACTTATAACAATTTGAATGATTATGAAACACTATATTTTATACACGCCCGTAAAGTCCC
>CABEEJ010001010.1:25853-38386 GCA_901482245.1 Timema douglasi | reverse complement strand
TAAGACTTTAATTTTTTATGCTTACAATAATTTTTGTTTCACCGCCAGCCCCCACTGTAAACCTATCATTTTTGGGCCTATCAAAACGGAACAAACGAAATTTTTGCGGAACGATCCGGAACAAACGAAGAACAAACGATTGCAATAATAAAAACCTAGTTTTAAAGTTGGGGGAAGGGGGAGAGAAACATCATGAACGTACCTTAGACTATGTTTATCTCTTTTTAATTTATTATAACGTTTATTTCTTCTTTATTAAATTTATATTTTATAGCTATTAACAAACATATAAAAAGATGTAACTTTAATTATTTCAAATTAGTTGGAAAATGACTTCTAGATACAGATATCGAACTCGGGACCTTTGACTTAACGCGCAACAATTTCCATCTGGTGTGAAATGCAAATTTATTGAAGTTTTACTTCAAAAGCTTTTAAAAAATAACAAATATGAACTTTTATGTAAAATTGCAAACATTGTTGAAGGTCCCTAACAATGCAATCTTTTTGTTAGCTGTTAATATTTAAATAGTTTTCGAATAAATAAAATTATAGCAATACTTCTAAGCTCGTAGTCACAGCTATTTCAAAATTTTACAATAAGAAAACTGTAAAATAAAATATAATTAGTAGCTGTACTCGTTAACTAATATATTACATTATTAGATAAATAATTTAATACATCTAATAAGGTCAGCAGTAGTTTCAATCTTTGTGAAACGGAAGTGCTTATTGACAAAAATACTTGTGCATTTTGAAAAATTAGACTCTAATTTAACGTATTCTTGTATTTCTAAGTGTGTTTTATTTATTGTTAGCGTGTGTATATTATTATTTAAAATCATAAGGCCCGCGTTTCATTTACAAGTTTTCCTTTTCGCCACTTGCCACAGCACCAGTTGTGTGGTCCATGACGGTTTTTTTAATTTTTATTTGTTTAATCGTTTATGGTTAGAATGCGCGTGAGAAAAGGATGTTGTAGGAAGAAAATGAGATAAAACTTGAGATAAGTTCAATAAGTTGAGTTCAGAGGTCCGAGAATGGTTTAAGTGTGTTAGTAAGAAAGGATAGAATTAAAATTTGCTGGAAGTTAGTGGAATCGAGCAATAATCATGAAGTTACACTATCTAGATTTAATTTTGTTTGTGTTGTACTTTGTCACATTCAACGAAGCATCATCATCTTTAAATGAGAGGGACAAAAAGGGTAAGATAAAACTGTGTGGTTAACAAATCTTTTAACATATATCTTAATTTCGAATCGTAGGAAAGTATTTTTTATTTTAAACTTCCATTATTGACCATCCTCTTTTTTTGTTAAAGTTTTGGCGGTGACAGTTCTAATCAGAATATTAAAGATCAAAGGATTTGGGTCAAATTTATTAGGTGTGGTGGGTTTAAAAGAGAAGGGGATGCAATCAAGTTCCACACTTAGGCCTATGCCTTTATGCTTAGGTTTTCTATTATCTGAGGGACTAAACTCAAAAGGTTTTAAAGCTTCTATAATTTTTGTAAGGCTCAGGCCTGTCATCTTGCACAAAGAATCAAAACCCACCCCCATAGCAACTACCACTGATTATAATTAAAATAAAGGAATCTGCTCCTTCATCCCCCCCCTTCCAACCCTGTACATGAAAACATGAAAAGACAGACCAGGGTTTTCAACGACTTGCATGTTTTTATGTAGGCCTATTAATTTAAAAAAATATACAACTTTTATTTACAATAGTCATAATAACATTTTTCTTATTGGTAATACCACAAATTTCCTTTAATACGATTGTCTCAGTTGAGCATAGGGCCTACTAATCTCAATTTATAAAAGTCAACGTGTGATTTTTGTGTCGTATTTCCACCCCTCCTTTGCATGTCTTCAGCCAAAATTGAGTCATGGTGACGCACATGCGCAGAACTTCGATTATGTTATAGGAAGGAGAAACTTAAAAACTAATGTGTATCACAACATCTTTAAACTGTAGGTAGGGCCACATCTAGGGGGAGAGGAGGGAAAGGGGGCAATTGCCCCGGGCTTCACATTCCAGGGGGCCACATTTCCCCAGAAATTATTAGATCAAATTAACACTTATTATTCTAAATTTTGCATCAAATATTATTATTATTAGCACCGCGTCTTACTACCCGTTCGGGCTATACGCACTTACGCTAATGTGTAATGGTAGGGTGATTGTGAGATGAAATGGAGGACCTACAGTTTAACGTGGGATCCGAACCACGGTGGAGGCCTGGCATTCCCCACATTCACAAGATGTCTTGTCAGAGGTGAAGGAAGGGTTTGGTAATCAGATAAATCTTTGCCGGGACCGAGGATTGAACCCCGGCCGCCAGCATAGAAGTCTGACACCTTACCCCTAGACCGCCAGGTCACCTTGCATCAAATAGTTTTCAGATAAATAACAGTAATAAATATTCTCTTAGGGATAGGGTTCCATTCCAGATTCCTGAAAACCCTAACTATTTAATTTAAGATTTATTTTATACGAGTAATGTGCTGCAGTACAGTAGAAAACACCACCATTGTGCTACTGAGGTCGGTCCATAGAAAACTAAGTGCAATGCTGCAAATAGGAATTTACTTTTCTTAACTCAATTTGTTTCCATTTAATAAAGCACGGTCATATAATCGGTTGATCAATTTTCCATAAAACGTGCTAAATCATTAAGTAACATAAGTACCGAGTATGTATCAATATATTTTAATGGCTTGATGCTAAAACTGAAAAACTGCCTTACAAAGGGGGCATAAGATTTTTTTGCCCTGGGCCTAACATTTTCTTAAAACAACCCTGACTGTAAGCCTACTGGTTGGTGTAGTTAGGCGTCTTTTTAGTGGGCCAATATGATCTCAACAAACACAAGTTCATAATTAATTATTCAACTCTTTGTTAAAAAAAAAAAAATTCAACCACAATTTAAAACCCTCATTGAATGTGGGAAAACTAATACTAGTCCCCTATTATATACAAAACAGTTGACTTTTTCTTTGTCCATCACCTTGGTCAGTCAAAATTGATTAGTAAGGAGGTGATGTTACTCAACTGAACCTGATCAATGTCTGTCTTACCCTTCACCCCTTTGTACACTATTTCTTTTAGGGCCTATTTAATTAGGCTTATAAGTTTTAAATGAAACAACCTTCTAGCTACAAATTGATAAAAGTTCTTAGTGAATGTCTTGTTCTCAGTATTGCTTGGGTAAGTAGAGATCATTGCACTCTTCTAACCTTAACAAAAATAATCTTAAAATGTTTCCTGGCTGATAATGAAGTGTGATTCTAGGTTTTTGACCATTGTCTGGGTTTATGTCTCTTCTCATAAAACTTTAGAATTAATTGTCAGATTTTGTCTACAAAATTCGAGTAAAATATTTCCAAATACATATTTTAAAAGAGTGTCCAAATTTTGCCAATTATTGAAAATTATCAAGGCCCTAAACATTTCAACCCATTTCAACTAAAATATATGCTCATACTGGTACCCTAGTTTTTTAATAACAACATTGTTTGACCTAAAATAAGTTGACTGCACATACTTGATCATAATATTATCTTGGCAAAAATTGTTCAAACGTTCACTGACCCAACATTTATAAAAAATGGTAACCAAATATTTTTTATTTCAATCAGAACTGCTATCGATGTTTTATTTAAATTCTTATTACTGGCACTTAAATAATAAAGAACTGAAATTGGTATGCTTCAAATAGATGGGGTAGGCCCTATAGTGGGGGAAAAAATTAACATAAATTTTAATCTCTTTTTTGAATATGTAGGGAGGGGACTAGCCTACACCAAGTAGGCCTACAGTAAATATTTTTGACCAAATTTATTATAATTAGCTACGGGTCAGTCTAAGTTACATACACTTCACTTTGAATATAATTATTATATTTAAAAAAAATGCTTTTTTCATTCTAAATGTTAGTATTCCAACCAAGAATGAAACATATAAAAAAATGTTAAAATTTGATAACTTAGTAGCCTCACAATTTCTTATCGCCTATTTTAATAAGCAATAAAAATAGTTGATACTACTAAGCTAAAAGAAAATATATAAGTTACCTAATAGATACCAGTTTAAAATTATATTTTTCATATAATAAAACATATATCATTTATTACTTCTAATAGAAGAAAAAGTGGGTACTATAAACTCTTTAAGCCCCAAGATCTAATGAGTTTCTAAGATTGGAGTGAGTGAAGCATATTAAAAAAACAACCTAGATAATTATAAGAGTAGAATTCAATAAAATAAACGGTTAAATTTATAATGTAACTCCCCACAAGTTCATTTTTCACTTATGTCAGAATTTAAATGGTAAATTCTTATAAACTTATTTTCTTGGTAACCAGACTGGTTGCTTGTTATAAGGCACGTACACTATGGGCACTCTGTTCCCATAAAACTTGCACCTCCTATTTACAGTTTATTATTGATAGATCATGAACAAGAGCAACACAATTACCTCCACAGTTACCCGCCAAAGATATTATCAGGGTCCTCAAATATGTTGTCTCTCACACATCTGGCTATTCTTACAGTTTTCATTGGGTCAACATTTTATTAGAACAGAGTATAAACTGCCTACTTATTTATCTCTTTTGTTTTGCTCTCTTTTAAAGTTCAGCTGTGGTGGTGACATAAGTCACCATTATACACATGTACATCTTCTTGTCTCGCTCCTTCACCACTCAGCGTCCACTCTGTCCTTGTCTTGCAATGACTCCTTTTATTTCCTCTTTCTTAGCAGCATGTATGTGCACACTTTTATTTATATTTTACACCACATGCTCATATATGCTGCTGTTTGAAAGATTTGGGCAACTCATTTAGTGTATCACAGATGTGCAGGGCTGTCCAAAGTACAATCCAACTTCCATAGTAAAGGAGTTTAGAAAATACAAACATATTTTTTTATGACATTGATAACAGTTTACTATCTTACTAAAGTTATGTTATAAGTATTTATAATATTTATTAGAAGTGACAACTTCAGATCACATGACCTGATATATGATTGAAGTGAAAGTAGATCTATATTAGGTTTCAGCTAGATTTAACAGTTACAAAAGTTAATACAACTGCTTTTTTTCCCTCTCTTTTTTCACGGTTTGATCTTGTCGTGTTGTTTTTATTCTTGAAGCAGAACTGAACGTTATGCTTCCTAAACACAGGTTAATATGTACAAACACAAATTTGCCCTAACAACAGTTATTTAGCGCAGTTAGTTTACACCCCAAGTAAAATCTTACATTAGCCTACATTTATATTTGTTGGAGTCTATGGTCGCAGTGATGCTGATAAAATAAATATGAAAAACCTAAGTCATGGGAGAAATCCTGAAAAGCTCAGTGGTATGGAATTGGTACACTAATCCAAGAATACCAGGTTCGATTCTCGTATCCAGATGTAAATTTTCAAATGATGGGAAAACTATCATAGGCCTATTTGTTAAATCAGTTACATAACTTTGGACATAACTTTTTTTAGGACTGCATCTTATTGCCTGTTTGCATACTATCTATGTACAAACTTGTTAATCAATGAACATTTAAACATCTTAATTTTGTGTAGATATCTTAAGTGTTTAAATATTACTGGCTTAACATTTTATTTATTTTATAGCAGTGCTTTCCAAACTTCTGCATTATACATACTCATTTCAGGACCCCTTGGTACTCCTTCCAGCTCTTAAAAAAATACTGTTCTCCTGTAAAGTATAAACGGCCATTCCATATTTTAATAAAGCCTAAGGGGTAAACTAAACAAAGCTGTTACATAGGGAAAGAAAGGCTAATAAGCGTCCCTGACATCACATCAAAACCTGCATTATTTTTTTTAGCAGACTTACTATTACTATCAAAACATATTTTATAATTATTAGAACTTGTTTGTGCATCTCAACCCCCCTAAATACGTTGCGTACTTCTATATCTACGTGTACCACAGTTTGGAAAACACTTATTTTTATCTTTTTTGATTTGCTAGCCAATGGTTTTATGAGCAAAAAAATTTAGCTAAACATAACATGTATGATTTATTTTCAGACTTTTTGCTTGTGACTGTGGCAACCAATCAAACTGATGGCTACAAAAGGTTCATCAGGTCAGCAAAAATATACGATATCCCAGTCAAGGTACCTATACAAAATAAAATCTTGGTAGTCTATAATAGTGATCTTGATTAAAAAATTTGTTTGTAGACATTACAAATGTTCTAGTTTAATTCACAAAGTTAATTAGCATTATTTTTACAGGACTAATCTAATATTAATATACTTATTTGTAACTATATGGTATTGGGAACTCAAAAGTTTACTGTCGCACTTACAAAAGTACACCATCCATCTCCATATCTTGATCTACTTCTATCCAGTCCACCTCATTACACCCTGTTCCTATCTTGAGCTAGTTCTATCCAAACCACCTCAGGAATCATAATATACAAAATCTGTGAAACGATTCCTTTCGACAATGATTCGTGTAACCATACCAAACCAATTTTCATTTTTTTTCGAAAGGATCTACCCCAAAATTTTAAAGTTTTCAAATATTCAGAGTGAAAGTCACAATTTAAGCAAACAACAATTCATTTCAACAGCGATTTCTTAATTTTACCAAAGACATTTTAGTTATTTTCTTTTAGGATTATTCTATCAAAATGTATAAACTTTATTTATACCCTGATTTTGGTTGGAAGAACAGTAGAGAAAATCAAAACATATTTCTTTGTGACCAACATTGATAACAATTTCTTATATTATTTGTGTTATTTGATAGGTATTGATAATATCTATCAAAAGTAACATCTGCAGATGACACGACTTTATATATGAATATATTAACATTGTTTTAGTAACTTTAGTAACTAACTTATACTGTTCTTCCTACCATAATCATACTATAGCAACGGTGCATTGTGTATATAATGTATGGTAGTAAGTAATGTATTGATATTATTATGTTGGAGCTCCCAATGTCATAATAGAATGGCTGAAGTCTCTAAAAATATTATTGCGCTGTAGGCTATATTTGGACAAAAATCTGGGCTTTACTACAAACCATGTGATATGAATAAGCAATAAAGTTGATTTGCATAATTTTTCTCACAAGTATGACTCCTTATGAATATCTTATCACTAGCAGGGTGTGCACTATCATTATTAACTCTCACTCAGTAGGAGTTTACATTTAAATCAATTTTGTTCAAATCTTCTTTGGTGGCTGCATGGTCTAAGCAATCACTCTTGCAGCGGACTAGACTGCTCATGACGGGGAGCTCAGGTGTACTGAGGGTGGTTTTTTCTAAACGGTTTTCCACTTTGCTTCCACACAAAAGCTGGTAAACTTCCTTTAAATTCAATATTCCTAATCTCTAACAGATTATAGTAATTAGTACATAGGTGTATAACCTGCTGGCCAAGTAAGGTGCAATTAAGGAGGAAAAAAGAAAATTTTGTTTGAACTTTAGATTTATATGTTAATTGGTTATACACCAAGGTTAAATCATGATTTTTATCCTATCCCTAAAGTTAAGGATAATTTACTGATATATATTTTTGAAAAATCAATTATTTTTTTAAATGTCTCTAATTATTTGTTCAAAATAGGAATCTAGGCTGTGTTTGACACGATAATTAAGAATGTATGTTTGTTTTTATAAAATATCATTTGAGTACATAGTTTACAAATTACTAATTTTTAATTTTTTTTAACTGGTTCTAGCACTTTTGCTAAAAATTATTCATATCTAAAGAATATGTAATATGATTATCAAAATATGTGTTTGTTTTTATGAATAAAACATGTGAAGGGGTAATTTACTGATAATCCATTTTTTAAAATATGTACGATTGTGCCATACTGTTTATTTTTCAGGTTCTGGGCATGGGTGAGAAATGGAAAGGAGGGGATATTAGAAACGGTGCCGCTGGAGGGTTCAAAGTGAATCTTTTGAAAAAGGAGTTAGCGAAATTTCAAAATGATAAGGAGAAAATAATATTATTCACAGACAGGTAGGCTAAAGTCGGGTAATGTGGAATAAATTAAAGGTTATACAATTAAGTATAGCCTTATATGAAAGATGAATCCATCACAGACTGCCCTAAAATATGAATAAAGAATGAACCTGAGAATGGGAAGATCCCTGGGTAGCTTAGTGGTAGAACATTTGTGTGCCAAGCCCAAGTTCCCATATGTTCAATTTAAGATCCCATTTTAACAAAATAATGTAAAATTGAAAACTTCAACTCATAAGCAAGTCATTCTTACCTATTATTTCCCTTGATATAATATATTAGATAATGCACACACTTAGTAGACAAAGATCTAGTTCAACAATTGGCAGCACATCTGCCCATTACTTGCTGCAGTGGGCGTCTAAAGTCCGGATCCCACTGCAACACGGTGCTGTACCACAGGCCTCTACGCACAACTGCACATTTTATTCTTTACGTGTATTTAAAAGGCTCCACTCACACCAGTGCACAGCACTCTAGTAGGAATAAAACATGCAGCCACAGTGCAGTGAGAACCAACCCTTAAGGCATCGAGCTCGCCAGTAACAGGAAGGTCAAGATACAAATTTGATCCAAGTGCATTTTGTGGAGGGAGATTTTTCCCAGTGGTTCCTCCTCCCTCTCACTACGCTAATGTAATTTCCATCCAATCCCTACCGTTTGGATTAGTACAGTAGTTAATAAAATTGGTGTTGAACTAAAAATCTAAAAATATGCCCATTAATCTATTTTATTGTATCTTAAACACAAATTACATCTTATTTTGTAGTTTCAAAATAACCAACTACAGGCCCAAGTTTTGTTGGTATGTTTATGTGATTAAAACTATTGTTTAGGGGATTGAGCCGCGTTGAATATATAGTAACTCCCAACTGTTCGACTTTATTTACAACGGCCTTCGTCTGGAATGAGGGATCAAACAAGTTGGGTGGACGAGAATTTGAGGTCAATTTATAGTTATTACTTGTAATTCCATCCTAATCAATAAGAGCTAATCCTTAATCAGATTGGTTTATATCAATTCATTGTCTGAGACACTCAATAAAAGCTCTCGTTATAGGGCCACAAACTCCACCCTAAATGCTAAAAATAGTAAATTTCCAACAACTAACCAGACTTAATCATAGATTATTGATTATCCCAAACAATGAATACATACAAACCAATCATAAGAAAGAGTTTATTTCTTATTGGTTTGGTTGGAGTTACCAGTAATGTATTTAAAATGGTTTCATCACTCATCCTAAAATATATGTCGTAACTGCAGCTGAAACGTCAGAAGATCATATTTCTTAACTTCTCACAGGTTAGAAAACATTAGTTTTAATTCGAGCACCAGCCATGAAAGCTTTTTAAACAAATGTTTATCTAAAGTATAAATTATTACTCTACTTCACAGCTATGATGTAGTAGTCCTCGCCAGTGCAGATGCTATTCTAGATCAGTTTGAACGTTTCAATGCTCGGGTTTTATTTTCAACTGAAGGATTCTGTTGGCCTGATGAGTCCCTTGCATCAAAGTACCCAACTGTTACAAGAGGGAAAAGGTTTCTTAACTCCGGGGGTAAGTCTAATTTGAACCACATTACATCAGATTTTAATGGAGACTAAGATATATGTAAAATATATAATAATCCTAGATTGTTTTCTTTCTAGGGCATTTATTAGTAGTTGAAATTTAAACTTCTATTCATCACTGTAGAGCAGGTGTGTCAAACTTGTTTATCTTAAGATTTTTTTTACATCCATCACTGTTTCCAGCTTGTGGCAGTTTTTTATCCAAGCCATATATTTTCCACTACCAGCTCGCTAGGCCTTTCGTAGCTTCATATGCCTTATAATCTAACTTAAGACTAGAACAGGCACAACATCCAGTCCCCAGCTGTTAATTCATCACTGTGAAAGAGTAAACCCACATTTCACGAATGATAAATTTTTCGGCCATGCCGGAAATTGAACCCGGGACTCCTAGCTCAGTAGACAAACTCTCTACTTACTGAGCTAAGAGGTGACCTGGCGGTCTAGGGGTAAGGTGTCAGACTTCTGTGCTGGCGGCCGGGGTTCAATCCTCGGTCTCGGCACAGATTTATCTGAATACCAAACCCTTCCTTCACCTCTGACAAGACATCTTGTGAATGTGGGGAATGCCAGGTCTCCACCGTGGTTCGGATTACACGTTAAACTGTAGGTCCTCCATTTCAACTCACAATCACCCTACCATTACACATTAGCGTAAGTGCGTATAACCCGAACGGGTAGTAAGACGCGGTGCTAATAATAATATTGAGCTAAGGTGTCAGATTTAGAAGTAACCTTTTGTAAATCTTAAAGGTAAAGAGACAATCCCCAACTTATTATTGATTTCTTTTAGAAATCAATCACTGGTAAGTTGTGTTTTTACGAGAGAAAAAAAAATTGAGAAAATAACCACACTTTTATACGTACAAATATATAATAATAATAAGTTATATCGGTTTCCAACTTTAGGACCTTGCTGAAATTGAAAGCTGTCTAGGACTGTGTCTTTCATTATGGATATTGTTGTAGGTTTTATTGGATATGCCTCAGAGCTGTACAGATTAATAACATCGTCGAAAGTCGATGACACAGACGACGATCAGTTGTTTTACACAAAAATTTACTTGAACGAGAAACTAAGGAATAAACACAAGATAAAACTTGACCACAAGGCTGAAGTTTTCCAGTGTCTTAATGGGGCAGTAAGTAAGTAAAAGTTTATGATTGAATAGTTTTGTTAGTAATATTTAAAGAAGTACCGCCCTCTTAGTATAGTGGTCAGCGTTCCTGGGTACTAATCTAAAGGTCTTGGGTTTGATTCTCGGCAGTACCATAGGTATTTTTACTGGAAGGGAAGTTGTTCTGATGGTAACCATAGTGTGGTCTGGTCTGGTTAATTAAGCTTAAATTAGGTTTAAGTCTTCTACTTGTACCACTCAGCCTAATCATAATCATTATTGTCACATCATCTTACTGGGGTAATGTAACCATACCTACATGGTGCCTCAACCTCAGAAGTTGGTAGGTCAGAAATTATTAATGATCTGAGGTATCTGAAGATTTGAGAACCTCGTCCCTAGTTCGAACCCGTCTAATGAAAAGTCAGTTTCTTCCCATGTATAACAATGTGCTACATTTAGGCGACGTGGAGCTGAGGTTCAAAGGGCGGGAGGCTTACCTTCAGAACACTGCCTACAACACTGTCCCTCTGGTGGTTCATGGTAACGGAAGGAGCAAGATGGTGCTCAACACACTGGGCAACTACCTTGCCAAGAGCTGGAACTCGGAAGATGGCTGTCTCTCCTGCTGGGACGATTCTATACTGCTGGAGGATAAACATGTAAGCAAGCATTGTCTAGATTTTATAACCAACAACAGTTGGAAAATATTCTCTAGCTAAGGAAACATTCATAGAATTGAAAGGATTGTCTAGGTATGGAGTAAATTTAGGAGTTGGCAGGTTATAGCTTCCTGATTACTTATTCCCCCCTCCCGCTCCACTCCCCCCTTCCACTCTCTAAGTTGATAGAAGTGTCAGTGGATGGCACAAATGTTGATTTAAAGTATATAACACTTCTTCAGGAACACATCAAATCTGTCACAGACAATGAAGTATGTAGTTTGCTGCTAAATCTGGGAACATGTGGGCTTCGTGTTATTCATGGTTCCTTGATAACAGGAGTGGAATTTGTTGATTGGGATATAAGTAGCTCTTATTCGATCACACATACTACCTATTCACTGACTCTACAGCTCGTCAAGCATTGTTTACCCAGTTGACAGGGTGTACAACTTTTCCTTTGACATTCTGTGATGTGCGGTGGT
Source organism: Timema douglasi (assembly GCA_901482245.1). NCBI lineage: Eukaryota > Metazoa > Arthropoda > Insecta > Phasmatodea > Timematidae > Timema > Timema douglasi. The sequence continues at coordinate 26,511 of CABEEJ010001010.1, read as the reverse complement.
TAGAGAATGAAAAGTGCTTTCAAAGGGCATTACAAATTTGGGACTATGTTGTTATTTTTATCAAAGAAGCAAAGCTTCCTAAAACAAAACCTGTCAAGACACTGAAAAGAGCAGACTGTGATCCATTCATGAAGTGTAAACTAGCTTTCTGCAAAACAATTGTAGGTGAATGTAAGCCTTTGCTTTTAATGGGATTAGATAAATTTTATTATTTTTCCATAATTTTCCTTGAACTGATAGGCAAGACGTCTGCTTTCCTATTCTTCCATGATAGGTGACGCAAGATCGGCTATAGGGGAGGAGGAGACCGAAATAAATGTAATTAAATTAATATTTTCACATGTATAATACTGTAAAATTATAATGGAAATTTTGTGATAAGTTGGTCAGGGAACTTGGGAAAATAGTTAGGGAAATTTTTTTTTACAAATACTATAGGAACCCTGTCCTGAAATTCTTTCCTTTCCCAACCTAATTAGATGTCGATACCATCTCACCCTTGCCATCATACCCTTGCTTCCTCTATTATCTTATGTACCACAACATGTAACTGAACTCTTCCCTGAATATGTTTATTTATAATTATATTTCTTCTGGCGACAGCTAGCATACCTACCTGATGGTTTTTCATTTGATTCCCTCCCCCCCCCCCCCCCCC